>BQNB010105066.1:0-23685 GCA_026074375.1 Tanacetum coccineum
AAGAAATGAAATTTCATGGCAGATTTCTGTTTGGTTTACAAAATTCAAAATATGTCATGTGTTTTGTACATTATTAAAAAAAAATGTTTTAAATTTTATTCTTACGTTATTTTAAAAAATATTTTTTTTTTAAAAATAATTTTTTTTTACTTTATTAAGTATTTAAATTTACCTAGTAAAAATACACTTTTTTTTAAAAATTAGCTTTTTTAAAAAAAATTAACTTTAAAAAAAATTACATTTTATAAAAAAATTTACTTTTTTAAAAAAATTTACTTTTTAAAAAAATTTACATTTTATAAAAAAATTTCCTTTTTAATTTTTTTTTTACTTTTTTAAAAAAAATTTACTTTTTATAAATTTACCAAGTAAAAATTTACTTTTTTTAAAAAATAACTTTAAAAAAAATTACATTTTATAAAAAAATTTACTTTTTTAAAAAAAATTACTTTTAAAAAAAATTACATTTTATAAAAAAAATTACTTTTAAAAAAAATTACTTTTTATAAATTTACCAAGTAAAATTTTACTTTTTTTTAAAAAGATTTACTTTTAAAAAAAAACTTTACGTTATAAAAGTTTTAAAAAAATTTAAAAGTTTAAAAAAAGTAAAAGTTTAAACATTCCTTATACTAAAGAATTAAATCCAATTCCATCCGTTTTTCAACAAAACACGATTTGAAATTTGAATCTAATTCTAATTTCTTAAGAATCCTGAAGAATCCTTGAACCAAACGGGCCCTAAGTTTTTTTTATTGAAAACATATTTTTAAAAAGATACTTTTTTTGCACTAAAATAGTGCAAATTTTTAGTGCATGAATTGTAGTATTTGTAGATGCTGCGAGTGAGAGGGTATTTAAAAATGTTATGTTAAAATGATTTAGCACAGTAAAACTCAAATGACCTATTTAATCTTACAACATGCTTACTTATCATGATTGTTGGTCATGATATATTCTTGTTTTATTTATTTATTTAATTTATTTTAGTTTTGGGAAAATTTTGTGTTGTCAAAGTGCCGAGTTGTAATTTATTTTCAATATTACCTAGACTATGTTACATAACAATTAATTCAAATTCATATACATTATTTTACCGTGTATATCTTTAAACACTAGCATAGATTATCTCATTATCCTATCAGATTTAAAGTTTATTAGCTTTAAAAGAAAATAGTTCAATTTAATTTTCATCCCCTATGTAACTAAACACTGTGAGAGTCAAACAGAAGGTGCATCTGAGTCAACAAAAAAGTAAAAATAGCCCATTTGGTTGATGGGTTTTACTTTAGCTTTTGAATGCCAAAGATAAAAAAACATGTTTATTTTAAAGATTTGGTTTCAAAAAGTGAGTCAATCACACATAATAAATGCACTTATGTAATATGTAAAATGTAAATCCCTACCATCTTGGTGGGTTTTTTTAGATTTAAAGGAATGTGTTGGCCCAATTTTTTTCATCTCTCTTTGTCTCTCATCTTTATACACTTAAAAAAAAAAATATACTAAAACTAAAAACATAAATATATATAAACTCATTAAACAATTATTTAATATTTTAAATATATATTTTCTTTCTCTTACATTAAACCCAAATCTAAATCCTAAATTAAATTCAAATTCAAATCCAAATCTTAAACCCACCATGTCTGATCTCGCGTTCGAACCGAAGACCTCTAGTGTAATCTATTTGAAAATGTATTACACAAGTTAGTATGCTCACGCTCCGCTGCGGGGCACGCTGCGGAGCGCGAGATTTTACGTTAATTATTCGCAACTAACGGTAACCAACGAAAGAATAGTTAATACAGTCACAAAATAGTGTTGGTAATTGCTCGATATAATTTTATCCTAAATAAATACATCACTCAAGTTGCAAAATCTATAGAAAAATTAAAATAACTGGGTCGATCGGCGGGTTCCGGCCGGCTGAGTCAGCTTTTTCCGGCGAGCTGACCCGGGTCCAGGGTTCACCCGCGCCTAGCAAAAACATCCAAAAAGAAAGGAATTTAAATTTTTTTTTAGAAAAAGTGAAAATTTTGTGCTAATGAAAGTATCAAAGTGAAAAATTTTGACTGCTTAATGTAATTGTCACGACCATACTTTTAGATGTTAACTCCTTGCTAATATAGATACTAGTTTCAAACCTTTAAAACAAAAAAGTAAAATAAAGTAACTCTCAATATCGTCTTTCACAGGTTATGGGTCTCAATATCGTCTTTCACGGTGTATGAGGGAGGTTGAGACGTACACAGAAGGTAGAGAGGATGCTTCCGGTTTTACCAAAAGTAGAAAATGACCTCCGATCTTTCAAAGAGTAAAGATGTTTAAGCGAATTTAGAATTGCTAGGTAATGAATTTCAATTTCCTTCAAGCTATTCCATACCCAATTATTTGGGGTTAACTCTTAAAAAATCTCATGTTTATAAAAAAAAAATGTTTCATGCCAAATTACCGTTTAGTTCCATCTCGCGCATATCCAACAAAAATTTTTGTAATGAAAATTTAAACCCAACAAAAAGTACTTATACACAATTTTGATAAGCACACAAATTTAGTCATCAAACATAGCAAACTCAAAAATAACATAATTATCCAAATGAAAAGGTCTAGTGATACTTCATCTCAATAAAATATTAACGAACATTTTATTCTTACTTTATAAAAAGTAAACAATCAAAATGATATTTTTTATGTGTCAAAAGTCAAAACCAATGTCCATTTTTTTATAATGGATTGATTTTTATGTTTCGACACTCGCAATAATATTTAAAAAATATAATCAATTGGGGTAGTTCAGTTGGCCATCAAGGCTAACTTTAGGAAGATCTCAAGTTCGAGTATCACCATGGACATTCAGGGACGAAAATAAAAAGAAACAAGAGTGGGGTTATCCCTTAAAACAAAAGTTCGAAAACTTGCATACTGTCCAATTTAATATCACTGTGGGCTCGAATCATTAACTTGCCGTTAAAAAAAAAATTATTTAAAAAATGATAATTACTTGTTGGACATTATCTTCTACTCTTCTAGTACTCGAGTATCTTTCGCCCATACGTAACGTTGAGAATTACAGATGTCATCTTTTACTTGCGCTACATCATTTTAGTACATCAGATGTTGAAAATTTTGTTTATTACATATTTATCAGCAAAATATTGTCTTATTTTAAACAATATATTTTCTACGTATATCTTTAGGGTCCGTTTGGTTCGTAGATGGGTTTTGGATTAGGATTTAGATTTAGATTTAAATTTGGTTTATGATTAGGATTTAGATTTGATGTAGGAGAGAGAAAATAATATTTAAAGATATATTATAAATTAAAAATAAAATTAAAATTGAATTAATTATATAAAAATAATAATAAATATAAATGAGTGGGTGAAGTTTCATCTAGGCCCACAAAATTAAGATTTAATGAGAAAAGGAGGCTATGTAGCCGGGTTTTGAGAATGGGTGAATATATACTCTTGAGCCCAAAGCAAATAGTGACACACCCTTTACCAAACAACATTTTTTAATATTCTATCCCAATCCCCCTTTAAATCAGGCCAACCAAACGAGCCCTTAATATAAACTTACGTTTACAGTTTGACCACAACTGACAAGTGAAAAGACTTTGAAGTCAAAGTGTGATGACTTTTGGGTTATGTTTGTGTGGCTATCTCATTTTTGTGCTTATGCAACAACTAGGTTTTTAAAAGGCACGTCATGACGTTATTAAAGCTTCGCAAAGATGCGAAGCGTGATCTTCACGCTACGTAATAAACCAAGATGTATGCTTAAAACTTGGCGTGAGATGAAAAGTGAAAAAACGTGATAAGACGCGATAAGACTTGATGCGTGGAAGCTTTTTTGAATTCAATTTCGATAAAAGTCGTTTTTATATAGAAATAAAAAAGAGTATATGCAAATATAGTTTCTTTACTTTATTCCTTTTGTATGACATCTTTTGTAAACTCAATATATTTGAAATAGAGTTAATTGCATAAATGGTCTCTGTGATCTGTCGGGTTTAACGGAAATAGTCTATATACTTTATTTTCTCCGGATACTCTCCCTGTGGTTTCGACCCGTATCGGGTTTGGTCACTTGACCAATATTTCCGTTAGTTTGACCGTTAAATGAGGGATCATTTCTGTTAAACCCGGCAGACCATAGGGACCATTTAATCATGCATTTAATGGTTAAACTAACATAAATATTGGTCAAGGGACCAAACCTGATATTGGTTGTAACCACAGGGAGAGGATCCGGGAAATAAAAGGTATGTGGACTATTTTCGTTAAACCCGGCAAACCACAGGGACCATTTATGCAATTAACTCTTTGAATTATGATATAAATATATAAATTTACAAATATTTTCATATTTTGTGCGGCTTTTAAAAAAACGTAATGACTCGTCATAGCTTGTAAAACGTGAGGCTTGGTCATGACACCAGTTAACGTATGTGACTATTATTCCTGACACTAAATTCACATGCAGCATAAGTTTCACCCCTAAGAGGGCACGGTGTCATAACGCCCCAACCGGCGTTATGCCCACGTGGCAACGCCGTTGGTGGCATTATGATACTGGAATGTGAAAGATGACCACGGCGTTGAGCCTCACGTTGCTGCACCAACGCCATAACACACCATTTTTTTCTCTTAAAAAATGAGTGTTTGTGTAGTATTTTAGAGTGTGTGTGTGTGTTGATTAGTGTGTGTGGGTTGATCGAGTGTATGTGTGTGTTTTTTGTGTGTGAAGAGTTTCACAGAGATAGGGATGAAGAAGAAAGAGAGATAGGTAGAAGATAAGAAATAGGTGGCTCTAAAACTTTTTTTTTTTTAATTTTTTGTTTTTATTTTTTTAATTTATTATAATTTGTAATTATAGTAAATGATTAAATATTTAATTTGTTTTAAAAAATAGAAAAAAGAAAAATGGTGAGTCCCAAAAAGGTGGTGTTATGAGGTGTTATAATTAAAAAGGTATTTTTATGTGTTGGTGTTAAAATGTTAAAGTTGATGTGGCGCTAAGGTGGCAGCATTTTTTCAGTGTTATGAAACCTTATGCTCTAAGAATAGATATGCACAAAGATTGCTAAGTGGATTTCTTTTTTCTAGATGAAGTGCCTTCTTTTTATTATTATGAAGTATTCGTTGTTACCCCCATAGTTAAAAAATCTTTTGTTACCCACATAGTTAAAAAAATCTTTTTTGCTTGGTTTGTCTTTTTGAAATCTTTGCTTGCATACAATTTTACTATAATCAAATAAAACTTGCAAATAAAAATAGCAAAAACATCAAATGGATTTCGTTTAGATTTAAACGAGTAGGAATATACTCATGCATTACGACGGGGCTGCTTTTGGTGCGGTTTGTGTAAGACCAATAATGCGAAGACATGACCTTTATTTATCACGAACGTATGTGTAATACACAAACGCGAGCAGAACTTTTTGTTTATTTTTTCTCAAACTTGATTGCAATTATAATATGTAACATCAGAAACTATATCATTCCATGATTTTATTATAGTGGATTTTAAAATTTCAAACTCTTTATATTGTTACATGAGACTCTAATATAAACAACACATAAGTGTCCATTCAAATGTTTCATTTTCGGCACACCCGTCAAACAGATTGTATAAGGCGCTCATAAATCTGCAAAGTAATGTAAAACAAATAAGTGTTGAAGCAATATATGCAAACAGAATTTTGAATGACAATATATGAGTCGAAAAAGTAAAATTCTCATACCACC
The DNA here is from genome assembly GCA_026074375.1 of Tanacetum coccineum. NCBI lineage: Eukaryota > Viridiplantae > Streptophyta > Magnoliopsida > Asterales > Asteraceae > Tanacetum > Tanacetum coccineum. The sequence continues at coordinate 5,757 of BQNB010105066.1, forward strand.
GTTTATATCTCCATACTTCTTTGCAACAACACATGCCGCAAGGCCACATATCTACGTTGTATATCTTGAAAGTCTTATTCACCACGTTTTCATTCGCAATTGCATCTGATATTTGCAAGTAAAAGGGAACCGAGCAAGTGAAGCTAAGGGAAAGAATACATATAAATCAGCAAACAGTGAACGTCGATAACTCATATCAGGAAGAGAATCGTTGTATGTCTAAAATGGCTAGTCGAATTGGCACCAAGGTTCTTTAAGGTGCCAGATACTGCTAAAATGAGCAAGCGTAAAACACAAGAAAGGAATGAGCCTCTTTATGATAGCTACTAACTACAATTAGCCCACTTAGTGGAGGCTCAGCAAATGTCTTTATGTTCTATTGCTACTATTGCTATTTTAGGGTAAATTTGTAGACGATAATTAAAAGAATTATTTACATATTACAGTGTGCTAACTATCTACAACTCTGCAAGACAGTGCAGGTTTGGTTGTGTAAACCTAATGATTTCCACATATGAGATTCGGGCATTCATTCCAACTCCATACAAAACTAAACGAGAGCCCGGGTTTGAACCAGGGACCTCTAGGATTATGGATGCTAATGTGAAGAAACATGTATATGAATATTCTGTATGAAAGTATTTTGGCAACATTTATAAAACACTATCATGATTTATCTGCTCATAACCTAATTTTGATAGTAATGCTTGTATCATTACTATGATTGTGAGTAATAAGTATATATCATTGCACGAGAAGCAAAAGCTGAAAGTGAAAGAAAAACTTGACAACAAAGAGAAGCTGATGGAGTACAACGATCTATTTGACTTGACACTAAGCATGATTACAAAATTTGGGCGAACACCTCAAACCTAAGAAGCCGACCCGCATACATTATAATATTCATATGCTATTGAGTAAGAACAATGACGAGTGTGTTTAAGATTATCTCATCTCCTATATGAGAATTCACATGTTTAGCAATAATACGTAACATGTATAATGATATGTGTCCAAGTAAGTTATTTACTTATCTGCAAGTAAATCATTTAATTGTAGTATTCACACGTAAATTGTCATTTTTTCTTTTTTTTTCAAACAAGATACAAAAAAGTTAATGGGGTCCAATATTCGCTCACATGTTAAATGAATGGCACAACAACCTAATTATACTTTTCACCTAAATCATTAATGGAATAATAACATCTATACTATTTGCAAAAATGCAATATCAGTGTAGCCCAGTTTTCATGTTATGTTTATTGCAAATAACATTTTCTATTTCCATTCATTATTCGTCAACATCCCATAATGATTTTAACTACCCAATTTACTTTAAGTACTTTTGAATAAACTGTTGAACAACCACCTCATTTACATTATCATCGCTTTATCTTTGTAAAGTTTTCAAATTATTTGAAACTAAAAACATCAAAAACAATTCATAGCAAAGCAAAATAAACATAAAGATAGTCTTTCACCAATCAACCTACTACCATTTATTGTTTTCATTTTCAAATTATTGAGAATTACATAAATCGTCCTTGTGGTTTGCCGGATCTAACAGATTTGGTCTCTGTGCTTTTTTTTCATCGGGTTTGGTCCTTGTGGTTTTGATCTTTTGCGGTTTGGTCCCTTGGAAAAACTAAAAAAATGTTAGTCAAAGGACCAAACCCGATAAAAAAAAAGCACAGAACAATGAATGAAGATATGTAATAATTTCTTTCTTTGTTTTAGTATATATTTATTTAGTTTTAATTTATTTGAACCATGGCAGGAATATGGAGGACCAGGAGGTGCCGCAAAAACGTCATCATCTTCTTCTTCTGGTAGAAGAAGAAAAAGATGAAGAAATAAAAAGACAGAAATTAACTCCGTTTTCTGACCTAAACGATCACCAGCTGTGAGTAACTTAAGTTTATAATTAGAAGGTCTTTGGGGTTTTCTTTAATGGTGTGTTCTCGAGTTCTTTCATTTAGAAAAAGTGAAGAAATTTTAGGAGGAATCATTTTTGATGTAGTGAAAATAAACGAGATAACAAATTAAATATGTTGATTCCCATGAATACTAGAAACATTCTTCCAACTATCGTTGATTCAAAAGAATACCGATTATTAAGAGAATCTTAGCAAACCGCCAACAACAAAGCAAAAGCTTTTATTATCAAAACTCAAAGATATCATAATACAAAGAAAAGACCCAATATTAATAGAAAAACTAGAGACCTTTCCTTTTTCCTAAATTTATAACTGATTAGAAATTAAATACTTTTCTAATCATAATTTATTGTCAAACTTAAATAAAATTAAAGGAAGTTAATGTCTTGCTTTGACTATGCGTTTTGAGTTTGACTAGAAGTTGAAACCGCATCATTCTCCCCCACTTAAAAAAACTCGTCCTCGAGTTTGCCTTACTCGTCCCTTGTACTCGTAGCATCCAAATTTGTATCACTTGCATCAAATTCATTTTCTTTATAATGACTCGACCTCAAACCTTGATCATCTTAAAACCGAACTTATCGACCATGAGTGCACCTTTCAAATACCATTTTTGATATTTTTTACGAATCAAAAATTTAAATGAACTTCGGCTAACCTTGATAATAATATTTTTTCCAAACGACATCAACTCATGTGATTTTGTATTGATGTCTTCCTCAAAATCAACATTTAAATTAGTTTGGATCATTAAAGAATAAAGATCATTAGCCACAACTACGACGTCTTCGATGTTGTCTTCTTCCTTACCAAATCATCATTTCCTGACAAGTCCTTCCTCTTTTTCAATGACATCTTCAATATCGGTATCATAAACTGACATCGATTCTTCTACACGCAAAACAACACCAAAAAATGACACATTATTTCCATCCTTTTGAAAATTTGGATAATTGTCAGCAAATCTTTTCCCAACATCTCCACTCACAATCTAGTCTTCATATTGATCATCATCAAATACTGGAGGTCCTTTATAGTCGTCACCCGCCACACCATAATCTCTTCATTCATCAGAAGATGAACCATCACCCTCAAAGAACATATGATATTCTGACTCTCCGCCTTCACTTCTCTTTGGAGACATCTAAATCAGGAACTTCGGCTCTTGATACCAACTGATGTAGTGAAAAATAAACGAGATAACAAATTGAATCTGTTGATTCTAATGAATACCAGAAACAATCTTCCAACTATCATTAATTCAAAAGAATACCGATTATTAAGAGAATCTTAGCAAACCGCCAAGAACAAAGCAAAAGCTTTTATTATCAAAACTCAAAAATATCTTAATACAAAGAAAAAACCTAATATTAATAGGAAAACTAGAGACTTTTCCTTTTCCCTAAATTTATAACTAATTAGAAATTGAATACTTTCTTAATCATAATTTATTGTTAAACTTAAATAAAATTAAAGAAAGTTAATGTCTTGCTTTGACTATGCGTTTTGAGTTTGACTAAAAGTTAAAACCGCATCAATTTTACTTCAAAATCAACATAGTGATATGACTTTTTTTGTTTTACTTCATTTTCTTTACTTTCTTCCTTAAGTAATTTTGATAGTAAGTGGACGACCTGTTGTTGTTTAATTGCCAAGGGTTTAGCATTCCTACTTTTTGTAAATACTCTATATCAAAACGCTACTTCTAGTAGCAAGCATTTAGCGTTTCCACTTACTAATTATGTTCGCCAAGCATACCCTAAACTTAAATTTGAAGAATTTCGTAATGATAAATATATATATTTTACTTTGATGATAGAGAAACAAACCTGTTTTGCATAATCAATACTCCTAAGTGTAATTCCATTGTGCTATAGCACTAGAATAGCGATATACTTGTTTTCATCATCATTAGACACTTAGTCAAATTAGAATTATCATTCATTGTTCGAAACCAATCATAATTCTATGCGTCCCATAACTCAATAATCTGTAACACTCTTTTTCATAGCTTCACTAAATCTATTATCAAATATTAGTTAGTGGCCTTACAAAATACGTAAAGTTTATAAGAGCATCATAAAAAAACGTAGTATTTTATGAAATTGTAAAAAGAGGGCTAGGCGGCCGCCTAGGCGCTTGGCATACACCGCCTCGATTTATGGCTTGGCGGCCAAAATAGGTGGAAAATTCAAAAGGCATTCAACATCCGCCTAGGCGGCCTACGAAAGTCAACAAAAAGTTAACGTTTTCTTAACTAAAAATTAGGGGTTTTTTTTCCGATACACTGTACCCATATTTATTTTAAGTGGCAAAATGAATAATTAGTTTCGCATATGGGGTGTTTGTTTCAACTTATATAGTGGCCTTATGGCTTATTTAGTTTTGGGCTTATGTTTCACAACCTCACTTTTTCTGGTTTATTTTGAAACTATCTGGTGTATATAAGTTTATTACGTCATTTTAAACTTATATATGCCGAAAAGTTTGAAAATAAGCCAAAAAATGAGCTTATGAAACATAAGCCCAAAACCTTCCTACACTCGGTTGACATCATTTATAAGCTAACTGTAGAACTCACTTCAAAAAGCTAGTTTGAAGGAGGAGGGAATACCTAGACATTATAAATCATCGGCCAATCCCATACTTGGCCGACGTAGGATCATATTGACCACATACTGGTCCCCATATTGACCAGTTGCTTGATACAAAATCCCCCCATTCCATGATATAATGTATTGGGCAGCTTGTTTCTTAATGAACTCAAAAATCTTAGCTGCCTTAGGGGTAAGTGGACCAGTACTCTTGCTAATTACCTGCTGGACTATGACAATCCTTTTCATAAGATATTCTCTTATGAACTCCAAGCAGGTAATGATAGGCTTGTCCCTTCCATCCAATAATCGTCTGTTTAACACCTCACACATATTGTTCAAAAGAACATCACAGTAAGGTCTTGCTTCAATTAAAATATATCAAGTTAATCCATATAATTGTTGCAATGAGTTCAAAAGATTATCAAAGTAATGTCTTACCAGAAAAGTGAAACTTTGCCCAATGCTGAGGTGTAATGTCTTTTAACCAATCATAAATATCCTTATTTGCTTGCTTGAGTTCTTCCATGACTCTATTAAAGTGGGACACAGTGGTAGCAGTAGCACATCTTTATAATAGTTCCTTAAATAGCTTTCCTCTCCACTGTAACTTTATGTTATCATAGATATGCTTCAAGCAGTACCTATGTTCAGCAGCTAGGAATGTCTCTGCCAATGCTGGTATAATCTCCTAATTGGAATGAAATGAGTTAAGTACTTGTACATAGCAAAATATTTAAGTATGTTTTATATCAATATCAAAACAGTTAAGTATGTTTACCTTTTGTCTGTCTGTAACAAATTTGAAGTTTGAGTTTCTGAACAACTCTAAGTCATCTCCAAGGCAATTAAGAAACCATAGCCATAATTATTTTGTTTCATATTCAACAACTGCATAAGCCAAAGGGTATATACCATTATTTGAATCCACTCCTACAGCTGTTAAGATCTGCATAGGAAATGGTCCAGACATGAAGCATGTTATAATCAAATAATCTTGGATTCGGTGGTCTAGGTGAATCAAACCATTTGAAACTAGTCATGATTCTAGAGAGAGAGACAGTAGAGGGAGAGAATGTAAAAGTGTGTGTGTTTTATTAAAATGAAATAAAAGTTTACAAAGTCTCAACCCCTTCATAGAAGCTATGGAGGGGTATTTATAGCCCATACTTAACTAAACTATGCACTATTGGCTAATCTAGTCCCTGCGTATGAACTATATAAACAATACGGTAATTTCGTAATATCACATAAAATGAAATCCTAACAATCTTCCCCCATGGGACGATATACGGAATTACTTACAATATTTTTCTAACAAGTACATAATGATTAAGAACATGAGCTTCCACGAAGCTTCTAATGCTGATGATGTCGTCAATGGCCTTTGACTTCAAGTCTGCACTCCATCATGAATCATTTTTGTAGTACCTTGTAGGAGAAATACTGTAATAGGCACGAGCTAAGTAACCCATACACTTCTGATTAAGGAGAAGGTTCTGAATTAGCTTCCACCTAATTCATGCCACATATTCAATGTTTAGAAGCTTTCAAAGCTTCCCCCTAAACAAGCAATCCTCTCTCGAGCAGTTTCAAAGCTTTCTTTCAAGCTTAGAATAATTAAGTGCACAGCGGAATTAGTAGCAAGCCACATCAAATATTGCTTCTTTGATAATAAGCTTAGTGATTAACAGTTTGGGGAAACACTGACTAGATCAACAACATATCTTCTCACACTTGAATAATTCTTCTCACATTTCTTCCCCCTGGAAGCTCAAGTAATGCATACCAAAAGTATCGAGATATCTCTTCCCCCATATGGATGAAGAGATGCAACCAGTCTAATTGTATAAAGCCCAAAGACTCAAAGAACACACTATATTCCATTCATGAAGTTGAAATCGTAGCATCAAAGTAACAAGTTGAAGCACTAATCATCTCTGCGGACTAACCTTCGGCATATTCTAAAAAGCCCGATCAAGTGAACTTGTTGTGCGTCCTTGATGTGTATATTTCTTCCTTCAGGATAATGATGATAATTCTTGTTACACCCAAGGTTTGCTACGTCCCGGATGTAGACAATTAAACCCTCCTAGTAGTCGAAATAGTAACACCAAAGTCAACTAAGTCCCGGATGAACTCATTTCTTCCTGCATGATACTGATTATCTAGAGGAATCATCATACCATTGTGTACCTCTTTTATCATCAGAAACTATTTCTTACATCTCTTCCCCCATGTAGTTGGAATAATACACCACAAACCATGAGTTAAAATACGGATTTTCTCTGCGGCTATGACATTCGTCTTCCCGAAATGACCTTAAATAAGAAAAAAACATGAAGTTCGTCACGTGTACTCGTTGTGCATTCAAATGTATTTCTCCTTCCCCCTTGATGGTTTTGATACCTCATAACCAACAACACATTGTACGCACATATATTTGAAATCTTGTGAGAAGAATAATATTAACCCAAATGAATCTTGTGAGAATCAACTGCTGATCAAATCTCTACTCATTAACTCTCTCTGACTATCTTTACCACCTTTGATGTAGGCTATTTGAAATGACCACTGATGGAGTAAACTCGATATAACATACTTGAAACTAAAGTAGAATTCCTCGTTCTTGTGACTTAAGATTGCACTAATGTTAAAAGAACGGTGTAGAGAATTTATGCTCCAAGCAAATCTCTAAGTACTCAATACTTTCCCAAAGTATGAGACATTCATCACCTCTTGTGATTATCCACATCGTCTTTTGCGTGTGACACTGAGTACTACAACGTAACTCCTTTAAGTGATAGATATCCAGGTCTTCAACCATCCACCCCTTGACTGCTGGAAACTAGATAAACCAAGTCTTCAACTAAAATCTTAAGCACGAGCAAGTTATCATTGAAAGTCATGCATCCAACCATCCCCGACTTCAAGATAAAATAAGAACACGCCTTCGTAAAATCCAACTTCAGTCTCAAATAAGTGATACCCAATCGAATCCGTAGTCACTTAGAAAAATTAACTCCAAATCTAGCCATTTACAAATTAAATTTCATGATTTTTTATTAAAACTCTATCCCGGTCTCGTCTCTTAAACAAATTAATTGTCACTTTGTCATTGTAATCCAAATCTTTAGTCGTTTGTCGTTTTAGTGAATCTTATTCGGATCGTTTTTAGTGTTATGTATCATGTTTGTTGTGTTGTTGTTCGTGAATTTGTTAAACTAGGATAAGTGTTGTTTTGAATTGTCGTCAACGGATAAACATCGTCTAGTCTAAACTTGTCATTATAGTATTTTTATATTCCCGGCTTATAAATATTTAGCCTAAAACTAAATATTTTCGGATTATAAATCAATCCCAGCCAATCATCAATAGGCCTTGGTCCAGTTGGATTTTTATGCACCAGCCCAGCCCATTGAAAACTTGCCCAAAAAATGCATTCAAAATGTCCATGGCCCAAGTTTTGTAATGATCCAACAGCCAAAGTATCATACTACCCGGTCCAACACCTCCGTTATAATTAGGGTATGTCAAACCCTAATCACTCACACATATCAAACGCAGACACAACCATCTCTCCCAAAAAAAGAATTAGCCGATCTCTTCCATCCATTCCATCTGATCCATCTCATGATTAAAAAAATCACAACTCTACAAACCAAAGACTCCAACATACATCCTTTTTCTCTGATAAGTCGAACGTTATAAGGACAAAAGAGAAGTGCTTCAAGATTATTTTAATGTGGTCTCAGGTAGGTGTATGTGTTGGTTTTGTATCTTTGAACGAATCAAAGAGAGAGAATAACATTATTGTTATGACTCTTTCTTTAATTTCGAAAATAAAAGAAAGAAGCCATATGCTTCATACTGATCGATGAGGATTTTCTTTCGTGTTTTGATCTTTCAAAGGTCTTGACATTAATTGTTAAGCACGAAAGGAACAAATCTGAGATCTTTTGACATTTAAATATCGAGTCTTGTGGTGTTTGATTGGAGATAGAGATGGTGAATAATAATTATGATGAGGGGATTAGGTAGATTTGTGGATTTGGCTGTGGATATTGTGATGATGATGATGTAAGGCTGTTGTTGTTGATGTAGCTGTGATGATTGATATTGTTGTATTATTGTTGATGTTATTGTGGGTTTATGTTGTTGATATGGTTGGCTGAGTATTCTCTTTTTCATCTACATTTCTGTCTGACTTCTTGACTCATTTGAGTTAACTCGGGTTGGTTCTTGGTAGCAAAACGCAACCAAAGTAAAACCCAGCAAAACGCAACCTGTCTTGGTGGCAAAACGTAAGGTTTCAAAAATGTTGGCAGCATGTTGTTTCTATATTCTTTATATTGGGTCTTCAATCAGGCAAAACGCAACCAACCTATCAAAACGCAATAGCAAAATGAAATAGCAAAACGCAATCCATTGAGAACCAAAACGAAACCTGCAAATCGCAGTTGACCACACCAAAACGCAGTTGACCAGTCACTTGGGTTGACCAGTCAAAACGCAACCTGTACTTTTAGTACTTTTTTCCTTGAATTGTGGATCTGGTTTTGTTCTCTTTCACCAAAACGCAACCAAGATCAATATAAACCCATATCAGTTTCTTGTCATTTAAGCACCCAAAAAAATTAACAGATTTGAACCAAAAAATAACAACAACAAAACTATGAATGAACAATAACTTGCACCCCTAAATGAACAGTAATGAACAGTATTCGGACAACAAACACATGAACAAAAATGACAGATTTGATACACGAGACAAACCGGACACGAAATGTAACTGACCCAAGATTGAACCGAGGCTCTGATGCCAATTGTTAGAATCAAATAATCTTGGATCCGGTGGTCTAGGTGAATCAAACCATATGAAACTAGTCATGATTCTAGAGAGAGGGAGAGAATGTAAAAGTGTGTGTGTTTTATTAAAATGAAATGAAAGTTTACAAAGTCTCAACCCCTCCATGGAAGCTATAGAGGGGTATTTATAGCCCACACTTAACTAAACTATGCACTATTGGCTAATCTAGTCCCTGCGTATGAACTATATAAACAATACGGTAATTCCGTAATATCGTCACATAAAATGAAATCCTAACAAAGCACCTATCCAGGCCTAAGAGATCTCTTTGACCAGATTTGAGCCCAAACTTCAAGGCACCCAAACACACATAAATTCTTTTGAACTTTCTTGTTGGACTATCAGGTTCATAGTTCCTCTCAACATCAATTTTGACTATTGTATCTGGGTTCCTTTCTTTCGAATCTAACACATACTGTCTCAGCTTAAAATACTGTGTTGTGTGGTCATCAATCATCTTCTCTTATGCCATTTGTTTTGCCCTAAACACTTTTTATTTTGAAACCCCTATCTCATACTTCTTTTGTATTTGATCCTTTAGAGCTATTAGTGGTATCTTAGGGTTTGCTCAATCTCTCTGGCTAGAAATGAAGCTGTGAACTTTCTAACATTTCTAGATTTAAGACAAGTATGGGTGTCTCTAAAAACCCTACAATACCATGTGTTTTCCCCCTTTGGTTTAACACAGTGCATTAACCAAGGACACTTTAATGTTTCAACCACTGGTTTACCCCCTTTCTTTGCCTTTTTCTTATTGGAATCTATCCCACTTGGTTGACTCTGAGATCCACTTAGGCCATCAGTTGGGCCTTTTATATTAGATACACTTTCACCACTTGGCCTGGTATTAGAAAAACAGGAACAAGACCTCTGCATTCGGCCCTAACCCTTTCCTTATCATTCTTAGTCAAATACAGTTCCCTCCTTCTTTCAACTAAGATCTTAGTCACCATGTCTTTGATCATTACCTTGTTAGGAAATGTTTGACTCACATTGAAGTTTTCAGTATATAAGTGACCATCTACAGGCTTGTGGCATTTACTTATTTTTCTCAAAGCTTTCTTTCTCTCAGCCTCATCATCATCATGATCAATATCACCATCAAATTCCTCAAGGTTACATTCCTTATACACAAATTGATCATTGTTTTCTACTTATGGCTGAGGCTCAGTAGAACTAACCCATTCTACACTAGGGTTAGTGTTCTTTTTAATCATTTCCATGTCAACATGAACATCATCAGTCCTATCCTTTATATCACATTCAAAGTCACTGTCTTCATTATCTTCACTCTCTTCAGTGTCATCACTCTCTTCATTGTCATCACTACCTTCAACATTTCTATGTGGACTACTTATATGCTCACTTGACTGTCCCTTTTGATGGTTGGTGTTTAGGTAAGAAAACAGGGGATCCAACTTTTCTACATTGTCATTGTCTATACCCTTACTTTCTTGTGTTCCTAAACCAGCATTGTCATTCTCTATACCCCTCCCTACATTTGCTCCTAAACCAGCATTCTCATTCTATATACCCTCACCTTCATTTGTTCCTAAACCAGCATTGTGATTCTCTAAAGCCTCACTTTCATGTGTCCCTAAACCAGCATTACTACTCTCTAAACCATCAATGACACTGTTATCCTCATGATCTAAATCTATAACTGATTTATCTAGAACACATTTATCAACGAGGTGCTCAATAAATAACTCAATTAACTTGAACTTATGCACATAGCTGAGCAATTCCAGTACATCAATATCTTTACTTAATGGTTTAAGTCCTTTATCTAGATCAATTGTAGTTTTTTTGTAAAGGATTTTAATGTTTGGATTCTCATAACCTAACTCCTTTAGCATACCTGATACTTCAATCACAGAGAACCCATTTGCATCAACATCATCAAACCAGTCTGCATTCCCACCTTTATATATACACCTTGGAGCCTTAGTTCTCTTTAGACCATATACATAACTGAATCCACCTCCATGATTGACTTTCAGAGAAAATAGATTAGGTTCATTCTCTGTAACAATCAATATCTTAACCTACATTGTTATAAATCAATACGAATACACAAGTAAATAAGAAATGATAAAAATCACTTACTATATTTCACGTATGGATTGAGTTTGTCAGCTTTAGGTCTCAACTTCCAATTCAATACCATTTTTGGGGAAGAACACTAGTAAATTAGTTTTGATTATATGTGTGATAATCTTTGAAGTAGTGGAGGTAGTTGGATGGTTAATGAAATGGCAGAGTATTAAATGAACGACTATATCAATGGTTATAGCGGAACGAGTACAAGACATATGTGTCCCTATCAATAATAGAGAAAGACAAGTTTGCCCTCACATTTGACAGGTCAAACTAACGTTTGGACCAAAGGTGTTACGGGTCGACCAAAAACGGACTGTATCCGTTACATTTTAAACTATTGAACCAAACCGTTAAACCGGGTAAACCATAAGGACAAAAAATGTAGTTAACTCAAAGATATAATAGCTGGCAAAAGGGATAAATAGCCCCCAAACTGAAAAAGAAGCCCTAAATTAAATTAAATTGAAAGAAAGAAAGATCGACAGCAAGAATGGTTGAAGAAGATATGTAATAATTTCTTTCTTTCTTTCTTTTAGTATGTAATGTTCAGGTTTAATATATGATTATTCCCTTCACCTTCTCCTATTAACGCTTGCTTATTTTTTCTTTAGTATCCTGATACAAAAACTAATTTTTTTTAATACCCAGATGATAAAAAGTAAAATTTGTTAATACCCAGATGGGAAAAAGTAAAAAAATTTAGTACCCAGATAAAAAAACTGAATTTTTTTAATACCCAGATGATAAAAAGTAAAATTTGTTAATACCCAGATGGGAAAAAGTAAAAAAATTTAGTACCCAGATAAAAAAAACTGAATTTTTTTAATACCCAGATGGAAAAAAGTAAATTTTTTAGTATTTACTGTATTTAATTTATGATAGTTATTTGAACCATGGCAGGAATATGGAGGAGCCGCAAAAACGTCATCATCTTCTTCTTTTAACAGAAGAAGAAGAAAAAGATGAAATAAAAAGACAGAAATTAACTCCGTTTTCAGACCTAAACCATCACCAGCTGTCAGTAACTTTTATTTTTCAACTTTATTATTTAATAGGGGGTGTTTGTTTCAGCTTATGTAGTGGCTTACATAGTTTTGGGCTTATGTTTCATAACCTCACTTTTTGTGGCTTATTTTGAAATTTTCCGGCTTGTATAAGTTTGTTATGTCATTTTAAACTTACATATATGCCGAAAAGTTTGAAAATAAGCTAAAAAAATGAGCTTATGAAACATAACCCCAAAACCAAATAAGCCATAAGCTCACTATATAAGCCGAAACAAATACCCCATAATAGTAATGATTGAGAAATTGATATGCACCACTAGGATCACTTAAGACCGTGAGTGGATTGGCCAAGTACTTATGCGAATTGAGATAGAGAGAAAGAACAACTTGTAGCTTGATATCAATTTGATACGAACCTTCCCGCTCTTGGTTTGCATCGTTTATAAGCTAAGTGTAGAACTCACTCCAAAAAGCTAGCTTGAAGGAGGAGGGAACACCTAGACATTATAAATCATCGGCCAATCCCATACTTGGCCGACGTGGGATCGTAACAGAAATAAACATGTAACATGTTTTTTTTTTGCATAAGTACTAGAAACTGAAACCTAGTTAAACTTAAAACACAACAAGAGCGAGTTGATGTTCTGAACTTCTGATATACGTACTTGTTTTCATCATTATTTTACCCTTACCTTAGTCAAATTAGAATTATAGTAACCGAGAACCAACCCTTTGTGTAAAGTTTATAAACAAACGTAGCATCATTATATGTTGATTCCGAGATTTCCACTTGTCCCAAAAATAGTACATAAAGCTGATTAATATAACATAGGAGGAATTGTTCAAATATTTATTAATATTCTTCTTTTTGGTATCTGTCCTTCTACACTTGTGGCTATATATGTTTTGACTTGCTTATAGTTAGTTACTTGGTTTGTTTGTTTATGTTGATGATATATATACAGGACGGAATTATTTGGTGAAGCTCTTCGGTTCGAGTTGTGTAACGCTTTTCTTAACTATGACCATATTGTTGAAGAGCATAAGCTCTTTGGGACTATTCGAGTAGCAGCAGCTAATGGTATCTCACCAGATCCGCTGAATGCTTTTTCCGACATATTCAACCGTGAATTTAATAATCCTGTAGACGTCACGTGCGTTGGTTATCAATATCTATATGATATGCACTATTGTTCACTTCCAGTCTCCTCTACCTCCACCGTTCAGATCGCTGCCAAACTCTATGTTACCACTGACGAGGTTGATGACGTGGATAAATATCCTGAAGAAGATCATCATCAAAGAAAAGTGCAGAATAACGACGAGGTTGTTGATTTTGATTATGAGGATTTCAAGCGGATATGTGAGTTGTTTGATATTCGTGATGATAGCTATAATAATAATAAAACATCAAAACAACTGGGGCTTCAAACCAGCGGGGACGTGCAATACTTAGATAATCATGAAGCGTTTCAAGTTTGCGATGGCCGTGCGTTTATTAACTTCTTAGACAAACCCAATGGCGGTTGGGGCCGTAGTAATATTATAAAAGGCAGAGATGGCTCTTTAGAGCTGTATTACGTTGCATTAAAGTATGCAGTAGACGCAGATCTGGAAGTAAAATTTGATTCATCTTCTGAGAAATCAAAAGTTACTGGAAGGGTACTGGCTTATTATGGCGAAAATTTTGATTATGAAACTTTTTCCAATGATTATTATGTAGTTCTTTCTAAAACCAGTACTCCTGCTTTTGTTGAGCCTGGCAAAATAAACCTGATGCGATCTGTGTTGGCTGTACCAGCCCAGTGCTCCCTCATAATTGAGGCAGAATTATATGACTACACCTCTAGAGTTGAAATTTTGTCGGGCACTTATGAATTCCCTGTGCCACGTGATGGTCGCAGCTCCATTGGTTGTATTAATGGTACGGGTTGCTCCTTAAAACTGAGAGTGAACTGGAAGCTGCCATTTGAAAAAGCAAAATTCCCTTCCTCGCCTGTCTATTCTCTGGCCCCTTTCTCCTCAAACTCATCCGTCGATCGTCTGGTAATTTAAGCTCCATCCATATTGTCTGTATGTTTAAATTGCGGTTTAAGCTATCCCTTCCTCGTGCTAATTTAATCATATTTGTTACTGCAAAACTAGACTGAAAGAAGAAAATCTGGAGCCCATACAACATCAACCATGGCAGATTCTGATGTAAGTCTATTAACGTGTGACACACTTCAACTATAGATTCGGAAGCTTAATATATAAAAACTAGAGGAGGATGTGATAATAGTTAACAAGTGATTTTGTATGGTAATACAGGATGGTGATAAGAGATGGAGCCTTGAAGAAGAAATTGAAAAGGTATTTAACACGTCGCTGGAACGTACTTTCAATCTTAAAGAAGCAGGGTCTTGTAGTATTTCTACTTGCACCAAAGAGGACGATGGTGATTACCTATGGTATATATGTTCTTTCTCATACTTGTGCACTTTTACTTTCTTCGTTTTCTGAATGATGAGTACTAATCCAGAATAGTTTCATTTGGTAATAGCTCGAGTGTCTTGCACATATGGCCTCAACTAAGGGACACTTCGTATAAAGGACCGAAACATGCTGGACTGGTAATATTTTTTGTGAGTGGAAATATCATGGATTTTCAATATACTGCGTAGGTTTGTTTACTCTTTTTTTTATATATATATAGGCCGTCAAGGATGATATTGTGGGTTCTGAATATAAGGACATGATGGAAAGATGCGTCGTATGTGGTCCTGGTTTCGTGAAGTTTAAGTTATCTAGGAAATGGATAGCTAAGGTAATTTTATTTTCTTTTCAGATTGTTGTAAAACACACATTACAATTCTGACCTTATTTCTTGTCTACTTCAATATCGCCACTTTTCTTTTCTTTTTTTGAAGAGTATTCAGAAGATGCTAACGCATGGTATACACACATGGGCGCCAAAACTTTCTGTGAAAAAAGCAATTATATACTTTTTGTCACGAAATATAACCGAGGAAATGCATATGGGTCATTTACGACCCAATTTTATTGGAGAAGCGTTAGCTCGTATGCTGGAGTATTCTGGAGTCGTCGTGCTCAAAAAAGGAATCCGTGACCTTAATCAATTGGAGAATAAGGTACATGCAGTTGGTCATGCCCCGTGCATTATATAAAATATGAAATACGTAAAGCTGTTTGAATGTCAGTTAAATGTAGACCTCTTATTTTTGTTGTTTGAGTCTAATTTCATTTATATTCAGGGTAAAAGCTCTGATGATCCCATTAGAAAGACACTAGATTTATTTAGGGAAACGGGTTTGACTACTGTCAGTGATGGGGATGAGGCGGTATATCTCATAGCTTTGCGGTTAGTTTACTTGCTATAAATGTTGATTTTGTCAAAATATATCAATTGGCTAGTAGTAATACATTTTTTTGCTCTACTGTTTGCATATGTAGGCATGCACTTTATACGGAAAAAGCAGACGGGATATTGTATGTGACTGATGTACGGCAACGGGACTGTATTGGAATGTGCATCAGTGTAAGTAACTTTTATACCTTTCAAAAAAAGATGAAGAAATCGAATTGATTACTTATTGAGCTCAACAATCGCAGGCTGCTGTATGTGCACGGTGGTTAACAGAGGATCATTCTGATTACATTATAAGTCATGTAGGATTTGGTCATGTCCAATTTGATGACTTGGTTGGTTTGCTTGACGAAGCTAAAAGTCGCTGTAAAGCGCTCCTTGCGGAACAAGGTATACCAAGTATATTCATTATGGCTTTCAACCTGTTTAACCTGTTTCGATGGGTGATGCTGCTGAAGATTTAAAATGAATACATAAGCATTTTTTTAGCAGGCATGGCTGATGAGTGGACTGCTGAGGATCTTGACCATGCTGCTGAAGCACTTGAATATGGTGTTGTTAAGTAAGATTCCTGTGCTTTATCATAAATGTTACGACTATTGTACTTATTTATGTCTTACTTTTTGGTCAAGTTTCGTGCTTATTCATATTCTATGCTTGTGTTCTTAACAGGTATGCTGATTTGAAGAATGACAGATTGGCTAATTATGCATTTGATTTTGATCAGATGCTTAATAAAGAGGTATTCTCAACGCATCTCCATTGCAATGACTTTGTGACTTTTAAAAAAAAAAAGTATTTCAAAAAGCTTTTGCTGTAATGTAAACTGGCTACTAATAGTACAAATTCAATTAAAATTATATAAAGCAAAAATCTTGGGGAAGCTTTTAAGAAACTTTTTCTAATAATAAAAAGCTTTTACAAAAAGCTCCCATTGGGGATGCTTTTATGATGTTTTATCGGTTACTAGGGATGTTATGCAATTTTTTGTATTTTCTCGTTGATTTGAAATCTTTACATTGATCTTGTTTCTTATCTTCTCACATCGATTGATAAATAGGGAAATACTGCGGTATATATACAGTTTACACATGCTCGAATTTGTTCAATTATGAGGGGTTTTAGTGAAGACATCAAGAAGTTGAAGGTAAAGACATCACAGTTAATTTTAGTGTAAAGGTTTTAAAATTGAAGTGAAAAACATTTATGAAAAAGCAAGTTAAAAGAGCCGATTTTATATATCAAGTAGAATTTTATTGTTTGGGACAGGCTGAAGGGTTAGTATTGAAGAACGATGATGAACGTGAGTTGGGATTACATTTACTCCGGTTTACTGAGGTAAGATAATGATTGTTTAAATTTCTAGTATGCTCTAACCGTTCAAAATGAATTTATTAATACAAATGAATCTTAGGAATTTGTAAACTTGTGTGTGGACTGTTATTGTGCACTTGCAATATCCATAACACTAATTTCTTCATCTTAGTATTTTATTAAAATAACCAAAGAGTAAGTAAACATACAAGTCAGACTGAATTTGTCGGCCATCATTGTAATGACTCTAGGAATAGTCCCTTTTTTATAAAAAAATCAATGATGAGATCATTCTAGACACGAAAAGAAGGTTGACTGAAACGCAACGCTACATAGAAAGTCAACTAGTCAACCGATGAGTCCAAAATTGAGATACGAAATTGAATTTCTATGATTTGATCTTCTAACTTTTGAGACTCATGCGGCTCACACTTTCTTTAGGATTCTACTGTGTTTGAGTGATGCTAAAGATTAGGTATAACATGGGTATTTGGAGAGGAGTGGGTGTGAAAAATCTTGGAGGATCGAGTCATATGAGACCGTATCTCAGAGTCTCAGACTACGTCCATCTCACAATTTCATACGGTTCTTATACAACAACAACAACGATACCCAATCCCGCCTACGCAGGGTATGGGGTTCATACGGTTCTTATAGTTATCATTATAACATGGGTGTTACATAAGCATAGTTGTTGAGATTGAATACTTGGTAGTTATTTGAATAATTAGAACACG
>BQNB010105067.1:0-21804 GCA_026074375.1 Tanacetum coccineum
ATTCAAATGGCTAAAATTGACACTCAACATAATGTAGCAGATCTTCTTACAAAAGGTTTTGATGCTCGTAGATTTCAGTACTTGGTCTCAAGTATTGGAATGCTCAATCCCTAATGCCCAAATCTCTTGCTTGTTTTTGTAAACTTTGTTAAATGTTAGTACTGTTAAGTCTTTGTCAATTAATACTGCTAGTTATAATTAGTACTGTAACATTTCTCATTTTCAGGTTATTTTCAACTTTAATAAATCCCATTATTTATTTTTAGAGTTTTACGCGTTCGCTTTTAATGTTAGTAACACTTAATACTGCTAAACAAGAAAAAGTTTAGTTTATATTTTTCTTGGTTTTAAGCTAACTTTTTTAGGATAAACAATGAAGTGTGAAATTGGTTACTCTAATGATGCATTATTTGAGGGGAGGAAAATGTTGGTTGTTCTTGAAGTGTTGGTTGTAACACCACACAACAAATGGTCATCAGTTCACCATGTCTAATAGACATCAAGAATTGACTAGTCCAGAGCAAACGGCTACTGGTAAAGACTTCTCAAATCCGTTGATAGTTGATAGTTTACTCAAAACTATATGGTCATCAATGCACCATGTTTTTACAATGAAGCATTGGCTAGTCCAAAGCAAACGGCTATTGGTAAAGACTCCTCAAATCCGTTTATGGCTGGTAGTTTGCCAAAAACTACACTTTGTGTGAGTTTGTGAGCAAAAAGAAAAGAGAGAATTGGTGAGCTCAAAAACAGAAAGAGAGCTGTGTGAAAAATAGACAGAGTGCAATGTGAGTTAAAAGAATTGAGAGATTCAATGTGAGCTTAAAAACAGAAAGAGAGATTGTGTGAATCTATCTTTGAATGATACAACAAATTTGGAGTTTGTACTGCTGTTGGTGGAGAAGTTAATACTGCTAGGCTTATTTTAGTACTGCTAGACCAAATTTAGTACTGCTGGATGACCGTTAGTACTGTTTGAGTCTAACAGATTTTTCATTAATTAATAGAGCCGTTGAGATATTTCCGCCAAATACCTATGGAATAGGGGTTTGACCAATTGGACTTTCGTGAACCTACTATAAATTCGCATGATTTGTTCACGATAACTTCAATTTTCTTTAAGTCGGTCAAATAATATCTCTCTGTTTTCTCTATAATATTGCAATTAACTTTCTCCAGCCTTCATACTTACATACACGATCATATCCCACACAATTACTCACACTTTTATTCATGGCAAATTTGGAATTTTATGACAAGCACAACATGGTCGCGTTTTTAGAGAAATCCACAGGCAGTGAAGGGTTTCATCAAGTCATCGATTTCCTAACTCGAAGTCACATTTGCTATGCGCTCACAAAGAAGCCAGATGTTTGTGTCTCCTTTATCAAACAATTTTAGAGGACTGCTGAAATTACTACTGCTGATAATGGAGAAGTCAAGATTACTGCTACAATTGATGGTCACTCAATAACCATATCTGAAGCTTCTTTACGATGACATCTCAAGTTGGATGATCAGGATGGTGTTACTTCTATACCCAACTCGGAGATCTTTGCGCAATTGGCGCTTATGGGATATGACACAGAATTAGATAAGTTAACTTTTCAAAAAGGTGTTTTTTCACCTCAATGGAGGTTTCTTATCCATTGTATTCTGCATTGTATTAGCCCAAAGAAGACTGCTTGGGAGCAGTTTAGTAGCAACATTACCACTGCTGTTATCTGTTTAGCTACCAATAGGAAGTTTAATTTTTCTAGGATGATGTTTGAGCATATGGTGTCTAATATCTCTAGTCCCTATAATTTTTTGATGTACCCTCGGTTTATCACTCCGCTACTCTCTCTTTCGCCTAGATATGAGAGGAAATTCAACTTCAACAACACTCAAGAACTTCTGTACCTCTCTCTTAGCAACAAAGTTTTACAATAAGAAGAGGCCTCAAAGGGTATTCAGGCAGGAAGTTGCTCTATTCCGTTTGCTAGCTGTTCCTGAAACTTCCTCATTCTCCTTCAAGAATCTACATCTTCACCTTCAACTACTGAACCTTCAACTTCTTCCTACTCACTGAACCGTCACCTTAATACATCACTTAACCTTCACCTTCACACTCATGACTTCAAACTCAACACTCTACCTGATTATACCACTGCTGTTGTATCACATTCCATCTCCAACACAACCAACACAACCATCACCTAGAGTAGAACAACATATTCCTACACCCCATGACTCACCTCTCCATGTTGTTCACTCACATGGAAGTGATGAGGGTAGCTTGAAACTTAATGACTTTGACGAATTTAGTTAACAAAAATGTCTGACAGGGTTGCACAGTCTTGGAGGGATGATTGAGGGAAGACAAAGAAAAAAATTACAGTTCTGCTTTCACTAAAGTCATTCTCAGGGTCAAGAAATTAGAGGGTCGAGTTAAGATTAGGAAAGCAGGAGACAAGCTAGATTGTTCATTGCTGATGATGAGACATTGGGATAAATTCTTCAAACAGGAGGATATTATCTGATGCAAGGTTTCAAGAGAAAACAAGCACTGAAACTGAACCTTTTTATTCAAGGAGTCCTTCCACTAAAGTCATTCAAGATCAAGAAAGCAGTGAGAAAGGGAGTGCTGAAGTTAGTACTGCTGGTGCAACAAAAGGTACTGCTAGTGAAGTTCCAGTGGTTAGTACTGCTGAGGAAAATATTAGTACTGCTGGAAGAACTGTTACTTATACAAGAAGGAGTGAAGAGCAAAGGAAAAGAAAAGCACTGGGTATATCAGAATAATGTCAAAATAATAATGACAAAGTCTGGCCCAGAAAAAGTCTAAGAAGGTAGCTTGACAGAAAGTTGAGTTTTGTGAATGCCCATTTAGATTGCAAGATCCAAATGAATGAAGAACAAGAGTGAGCACAGATTGCAGAGATGAAGAAATTGCTAGATACGTTGGTAATAAAGAGGAAAGGCAAGATTACATTGAAGCCAAGTAATAGGACGATAGTATTGGATTTATCCTTCCTGTCATATAGGTTCATGCTTAAGATGAAACCAAAGACAGTCTGCCCAGGACTGGAGAAATATGATCAAAATTACTGAAGAATCAGGGAAAACTACAAGATTAGTGACTTATAAATGGGGAATGTCTCTATAATGGAGATTTGGCTATCTTTGAAAGGTTTGGGATTTTAAATCAAATATTAAGCTATGGATCATGAGCATGGAAGTGAAAGGATGAAGTTTCGCTGAAAAGGATTGAAGAAGAAGATGTTGATACACAAAAGGAAGTGAAAGAAGTTGCTAAAGAATCTGGAGCAAATGAAGAAGTCTTCTTCTAGAAAAAAGCACAAGGGGTACTGTTAAGAGACAAAAGATGGAAGAAGATGCTAAGAAGGAAGATCTCAAAGGATATCTTTAATAGTTCCTGAGATGATGCTGGAGATGGGGAATCACTAATCTACAAAAGTATCAAATTGTGGAATGGAAGACTTGTGTTTTGACAGAGGTATTGATATGTATTATCAAATATTCAGCGAGATGCCAGTTACAAGAACTATAAAATTTTGAGTGAGATGCTAAGCACTTTGATTAGACAAGATGTAGATGAGTTGTCAGTCTAGTCAAAGAAAAGGTATAGTGCTTTAAGACAGAAGGATTTGATTTGATGATTTGGGAGATTTATATACTCTATTTGAGCTATGAAGAAAATGAAAAATTTTGGAAATCAGCATGTAATTACAATTTGATAAGCTGGAGTTTATGTGACTTTTTGTGCATTCACATTTTGTTGATGGAAAATGGTTTAGCAATTCACATGCTGACAGAGAAAAAATATCCTCTAAGTCAAGAGATGTTGTCAAAGATGTTAAGTAAAAGATTGGAGGTTGATCATGAGAGTTCACAAGCTTTTGAACTTCTAAGGTTTATAAGATCTCAAGTGCAAAAGTAGAAGAATGTTTAAAAGAATCGTTCAGCAAAGGGAAGTAGACTGATGATTTAAACCAGAAGAAATTGGATTTGATGGATAAATCACAAGTTTAGGGGAGGATTGCTTGTGAATATATCTTCAAAGAGTTAATCTGCCAAGGTATACTACAATACTAATGGGTTAGTACTGCATACAAAATTAGTCGCCTGAGTTAGTTATAATGCTAGAAGAAAGTTTAATACTGCTGATGTCGACTGCTGACTTGGAGATAGGAGCAAAGATGAAAAGTAAGGCATTTATATCGTTTTTATTTGTATTTGAATTGTAACAACTTCCAAATAGTTAGGCATTTATCTTGAAAAGGACTCCTTGTTTGTATAAAAGGAGATCCTAGTTTAAGGTTTAAAGAGTTGCTTATGCTTAAGTGATTAAGATATATTTTAGAGAAAGAATAGCTTCAAGGTTTGTAACCCTAGTACTACAAAAGTATCGTATTATTCTAATAATATTGTAGCAGTTTGTGTTTATATCATTGTTTTTGATTGTTAATACTGTATCCATGATAAATACTCTAGGTATCAAAGTGTAGATTCCGCGTAACACTTTGATATACAACAAAGTCTCAAAACATTTGTTATATTTTGGATTCATCAAGGTAACCAAACTTTACAACGTAAAGAATCGATCAAGGCAGTGGGTTAACATATGATACATGAGAATGACAAGTATCAATTGAATCTTGTATATGTAGGAAAGATGAATAAAGTGTGAGCTAGAATGCATAAGGCCAATAAAATGGAAACGATAAAGAGTATATGATGATAGACTTTAGTGTGAAGCATATTTCGGTTGGGCTGGTCTTTGACGATTCTCCTAGTGCCTCATTCGTCGTCTTCCTAAGCCTTGAATGTGATCACCAAAGAAGAATCGTTAGAGGGGGACTCCGAGGCCGGAGCCTGGGATCCACTCCGACGGTCAAGTCAGATGGTATAAACATAGAGTATAAATAGGTGGTAGTGAAGAACCTTGTGTAGATGTGTGGAGGATAGGATGATAATTACCCTTGTATTTTATAGTGTATGGACTTAGGTTGCGTAGGTGTGGGCCTACCCTTTTTATCTGGCTCGGCCTATTGGGTCAGGGCCTATCAGGAAACATACGCCAAATGTCTCCCGGTCTAGTATGATATTGGTTCTTGATCTTGTTATGTATTATACTTATGTATACGTCTAGAAAGTAGGCCCATAATTAGTATGTGTGGGCCGGGTCGGTCCAACACTATATGTCATGATGTCCCCCCAATTCTAGTAGCGTGGTCGTAGCTCGCTTACATAGACTAAAAGGACTACTCTTACCGTCGCGGAGACGTGCGCACTTTCCAACCATACGCCGCCATATGATGAAGGCGGACCCCGTATAATAAAGGCCGACGGAAGACGTACTTCTGTGGCCGGGTAATGCGAATATGGCATTCGACTTACGGCCGACGGAAGACGTACTTCCGTGGCCAGGTAATGCGAATATGGCATTCGACTTAAGGGATAATTGCAAATAAAGAAAAAGATACGGATAAAATCTTTTTATCAAATTAAAAAATATTGGTAATATCTTGTTATCAAATTAAAAAGATATGGATAAAATCTTTTTATCAAATTAAAAAATATTGGTAATATCTTGTTACCAATTTAAAAAGATATTGGTAATATCTTGTTACCAATTTAAAAAGATATTGGTAATATCTTGTTACCAATTTATAAAAGATATTGGTAATATCTTGTTACCAATTTAAAAAAGAAACAAACATAACCTTAGATTTCCACATAATGTGAGGAGTAATCCGCGGACATGATGTTCGACGGAGTAGGACGAGCATTTTGTTCGTGTCCCACGGATGGCGCCAACTTGTTGAAGCATAATTCGGTTGGGCTGGTCTTGACGACTCTCCTAGTGTCGTTCGTCGTCTTCCCGAGCCTTGAATAGTGCTACACACAAAGAAGAACCGGTTAGAAGGGGGTCGAAGGACAGAGCCACGGGATCCTACCCTTCGACGATCAAGTCAGATGGCTATAATAATAGACGTCATAGAGGTGTAGAGAAATAACTCTTGTGTAGATGTGTGAAGGTAGGATGATCCTACTCACCTCGTATTTATGTAGTGTATGGTTAGGGTACGTAGGATGTGGGTCACCTATCGAATCGGGTTCGGCCCATTGAGGTGCATGCCCCATTCCAGCCATACGCAACAGGGAAAGATATGTTGATGTCTCAAACAGGGTAAAGAAAACGATAAATTAACATAGCTTAGAAAGGTCCAATGCACAGAAAGATATGTAGATGTCGAAAAGGGTAAAGAACGATAAATTAAACATAGCTTGGGTCCAATGCTCGGTCAAGGTTGGTGATACCACAAGGTATCAGTAATGGGCAAATCCCTACGGGGAGAAAGCCAAACGATGAAATGTAAGGACTAACGCAAGGTTGGTGATACCACAAGGGTAGCAATATTAGACGAATTCCTACGGGGAGAAAGCCAAGTTTTTCCTTCGGGAAAAAGTTAAGGAGATTGGATCCAAGACTATAAAAGATGATATCGAAAGTAAATGAGATAGTAATATGAGATGAATGGAAAGTAATGAAGATTAGAGCCTGTAGACGTGAGTTATGTTGGAGTATGTAAGTAGATGATTCAATAATATCCTTATTTAAATGGATTGGGATGTCTCTTCCTTTAAATAAAGAAATTGTGAATCACCGAACCATAAGTTTGTACTTCCTTATTTGCATTTATTGGGACGCTTTTCAATGTAAATAAAGAAGTATAAACGAGTAGGCTTATGTGTTCTCGGCATAACATGATACAAATTAAGGAAGTAAAAAATAAAAGTCCAAATTAGTTAGATGTCGTAGGAAATAAGATAGGTGAAATAAGAGTTAGAATGTGACCTTTAGTTGAGACTTTAGAGAGAAAGCTAAAGTTTTAAACTTTAGGAGTATATGTTGAAGGATATAAGTTAAAATTGATATTATAATATGCCTTATGGCATAGGGTAAAGATTATGGTGTCGCTAAGTATTATTAGCTGTCACACCCCGACAATGGCGGAAACTCGGGAATATAACATAATGATCATTCCATAAAACACAAGATCCAAATAGGAAAACTACATAAATGGCATTAAACTCTCCAGTAGTGTTGTCTATGAGACACTCAACCTTGAAAAACTTCAAAGGGGATTTGCAAACTTTATCAGTAGGAGCTGCTCCTCACAGGGGTGGCTGAGGAGGGGGGACTGATACAATTAAATTCTGCTGGGGGCTAGTATTTTACATGGGCATTGAAACTCATAACTATATCAAATCCCAGATTCACAGAACAAGCAATCTTTTCGGGGGACTGCAATAAATCGCTGAATGGGGGTGGTCAGGGGGGGGGGCGTGCTTCTAGTGTCGCTCCAGTGGCTCGCAATGTCTGATATGAGATTCCGTCTTTTTCTATAATATAAAAATGATTAGTGTCCAAATGAATTTATTAATCTATTTAAATGTGGCGGGCATCCGCGGTGGGCTATGCTTAGTAGCGGCAACTATCTAAATAATTCCAATATACTTTATTGTCGACTTTTGGCGATACATTACACTTGGTATAACATCTACAACGGTCCCCCGGGGACTGCGCTGCAAGGGCGCTCAAATATTCACGGAGCGTCGATGGGTGGGGCAAATTGCGCCTCACAATATCCTAGCTATGGTGGGGGGGGCGTTAGACTTTGGCGGAAGGGGAAAGGGCCGAAAAATATATAGCCCTCAGTATAAGACTGATGCGAATCAAAAAAACTCCCCCTCCCGGCGGGGCTGATAATAAAAATGCGGCGTGCCGAGGGGGATGGGTAAGCACTTTTAATCTAAGATCGCGTTTATTCGCGGGGGAGAGGGTTAGACGTAATTTCTTCTCTTTTAGCGGGCTGGGAGTTTTAATCTCAGAGGAGTGCATTTTTTGCGGCAGTGTATGGTCACTGTCGCTATGCTCTATCTCGGGTCTGGGTGGCAAATGAGTGTCTAAGAATATTGACTAGTATTTTTCGTGGGTCGATAGGCTTGGGCGGGGGCTCGTTCGTAGTTGGTAGGCTTTGCGATTTTTTATTATTGATTGCAACATTAACTTACCCCTATTCTTTTGTCTTTAAAGGGGGTTAATTTAAATTTAGCATGGGCCCCGCGCGAACCCATAAAGTTTTCCCCCCACCCCCCCCCTCCCGCCCCATTTAAAAAATAAATGTGTAATCCGTTTACTAAACCTTAGGGACGCTTATAGCCTATTTTATTAGAGGCGTTCTATTGACAATCTATAATACGGCTTTGTTACTTTTCCGAGATGCAAAGGCTGGCTCCCCAAATACCGTGGCAAGCATTTCTCAGGGGCGTCCCAGTAAAATTAAAATAAACATTCATCCATTCTGCGCGTGGGGGGGCTAGGGGCTCAATATGTGAGAGTGGGCAAGTCTATGAGGGGCTGGGCCGCAAAGAGGGAAAGGGCGCAGAAGCGCCTAAACGCCGACACTAATAACCTGGGGATGTCCCATTTGTAACAAAGAATATCAAAAATCTTCTAAACCAATATTTATGCCCTCGAGGGGACTCAAATCCAAACTTATTCCGCCTTAAATCCAAAAAACCATAAAGAACAACAAGCAAAGTCAAGAACTTCAAAACGAAATTTCACACAATATACTTCTATGTCTGCTTTCACATCATCAATTATTCCTTTTCAGCTTCACATGAAAATGATAATCGAAAACCGTCAACAATACTGTTGGTGAGATCGTAGATTTGACCTAAATCCAAAAGATTGTGCCAATATTTCAACAGATGGGGGACATAGTGCTTTATGACAGTGTATATATGCAATCTAATCCAACACTGGGTAGGTGTACCCATCGATCAAACTCATCAATATGGAGTCGCATACTCCCCACTAAATCCCTACAGCTGGAAGCAATATATTAGGATGGGACAACAGAACCTTACATGCCAAAACACCGTTCATTGCAAGGTCACATAAAAATACTGGGTAGAACGTAACCATCGATCCCATACAACACATAATATTCACATAGCAGTCATAAGCACATAACTTGTCCCAAAAACAAAACCACATTTCGCACAGATCAATTCAAAACATTTCAAAACACATTTGAGTATCATTTTCCCCCAACGGAAAAACCAGTAAAAAGTGGGGCTACGAGAACTCACCTCAAGCAAGTCTTTAGCTACCCAATCTCAATCACACAAGCAAATGCAACGACGCCCGCACACGACCTAGTCCAGTTAATGTCCCAATTCAATCATCCAATTCCAAAACAATCTTCACGTTTGATGCATAGTGTTTTAGACGCGTTGTACAATTACCCAAAACAGTTTAGTGGTGTGATGGTTGACGACTTAACTCCACAATCGTATTAATCTCATTCCCCGATAATACATACTTATACTATTTAGAGAAAATAGATAAGTAATATTAATAAATATTTATAATTAATAATTATAAATATATCTCGACAAGTCCATTCGGTAAACCTTAGACACTTCAAAATAATCATTACACGGTTGAAAATGAAACGTTTACTCATAATAAACACATTAGAGAAGTTTCGAGAAAAATCATATTTTTCGTCTTTTAGTGAATTTATTAAATAAATAAAATAATTAAATAATATTTTATTATTTAATATCAAAAATCATGTTTTTAAGAAAGTTTCTAAGTATAAACTTTTTACGAAATTTCGACATGACCCGTACGTTTATACAATGTTTTCCAAGGTTTCAAACCTTATTTTCATCAATTTCCACAAATTCGACACTTTTCGACAAAATCCCAAAATCTCAATCTTTAACACTTACCAACACTTTTCTATAAAAATATCATTCAATATCACTTCGTAAATACATTTCCACTTTTAAAAGTCCGACAAAATTTTCATAACTACTAAATATCGCTTATTGGGCCTTAAGGCCCAACAAGGGTCCATTAAGACATTTATAAGTCCAAAATATAATCTAAGTCCAAAACTAAGGTCCATTTACATATATAAGTATATACTTATATGTAGAAATAATCCGGACCACAATAAGCCCCTCCATACGCCATAACACAAAAATAATCAAAATCACTTTTCTAGTGATCTTGGGAAACCATTCGTGACATATAAGCCCAAAATAAGCCAAAAAATAGCTTAAAAATATGCCTGAATAAGCCATACAAGCTACTATCATAAATAAGCATTCTAGCATCATATATTATTCAACCATCACAACCACAACATCAAAACTACAAAACCCCCTTTTTACCTTTTTATACCACACGAACCAAACACCCCTTAATTCATCCATTTCGTTTCCAAAAATCAATTTTCACAACGATTAAATTGTACAACTAACATCTATGCATCAAAATAAACCCAAAAAGACCAACGAAATTTAAATTTGAAAACTTACAAGAAAATCTTCAAATTTGTAGATTTCGACACGAACCGGACAACCCAAACGTTGTTTAAATGAATAACCAAACACTAGAATCAACCCCAAATATTTATGTCTTCATGTTTTCTTGATCAACTTCAAAAATATGAGAGTGTTGTGTTGTAGGTGTGGACTAACATAAGAGAGAAGGGAGAGATATTTTTTGATTAAAAAATGAACGTATGTGCAAAATGAGGATAAGGAAAGCATCTTATGTACAGAATTTGGACAAGGTTAGCTAAAATTAAGACCACCTTGTCTCCTAGTCTTCTTTTGACCGGGCCATGGTATCCCATGGGGTCTCGGGCCTTTCTTTTCGTGTCGGGATCACTTAAATACTCATAAAACTCAACCGTAAAATTTACCCCAAAGTTAATTAGCATTTTTATTCACTTTAAAAATACTTTTCCATTAACCTAGAGTATTTACACGACATATTTTCACTTTACACCCTTCAAAACTCATTTGGATATTAACGGACGTATCAGACTCATTTTTCGGTATTTCTCAAAATTCATGGGTCAAACCACCCGAAATACACATAACATAATAATACCTTCCAAAAGGGATTATTAATCACAATAAACCATAATTCATCACATATCTCATAAAATCACCACCGTCAACACGGTAAAAAATCTGAATAAACTAACAAAAGTAAAATAGTCAAAGGACTATAAATGAAATATTCAGAACACAAAAAGGGCAAAGGTTACATTCTACCCCCCTTAAAATAATTTCGTCCCCGAAATTCAACTACTAACATCACTAAACAAAAGCGGTTACTTCAACTTCATCTGATCTTCACGTTCCTACGTGAATTCAGGTCCACGTTTTGAATTCCACCGAACCTTGACGATGGCAATCCTACTACGCTTCAACTTCTTAAACTCTCTTTCCAAAATTTCCATAGGATCTTCCACAAAATTCAACCTAGCATCAACTCGAATCTCATCCAAAGGCACTTGCAGTGTTGGATCCAGCCAAACACTTCTTAAGGTTTGAGACGTGAAACGTGTCATGAACACCATTAAATTCCTTAGGCAAATCTAATCGATAGGCCACAGGGCCTACTTTCTTAATAATCTCAAACGTCCAACAAACCTAGGTGCTAACTTCCCTTTCTTCCCAAAGCATACCACACCTTTCCAAGGTGACACTTTGAGCAAGACATAGTCACCTACACTAAACTCCTATGGCTTCCTCCCTCTTAACAGCATAACTTTTCGGACGATCACGCGCACCTTAATCTATCCTTAACTCTGCAGATCTTCTTCAGATAGTCTCTTGCACTAACTCATTTCCTATCAACTGACCTACTTCAACCTCCGCCCCTCCTCGCCCCACAAGCTTGCCCTCCGAGATCCCCGCAGCACCCCCCCCCTCCTCACCCCGTCATACCCCCAGCCCACCCCTACACCCCGTGGGTGTGGGGGGGGGGGGGGGGGGGGGGGGGGGGGGGGGGGGGCCCTCAAACCCCCCCGACCCCCCCACCCTCCAACTCCAACCACCTCACTCGGCCTTCCCCCCCACCTCCCACCCCCCCCCACACTCCATCCTCCCCCCATACCACACCCAACCAAACCCCTCCCCCCCCCCACCCCCCCTACACTCTCCAAACCACCCCCCCCCCCGCACCCCCCCCCACCACCCCCCACTAGCTCCAACCAAGCCCAGTCCCCCCCCCCCTGTCCCCCGCCCACCCTACCCCGCCCCCCCCCACACAACACCCACCCCTACTCCCTCGGTCCCCCCCTCCTCCCAACACAACAATCCCTTCCACCCCCCCACGCACGTACCGCCCCCCCCAACAAACGCCAACCCCCCCACCCTAACCCCCCCATCCCCCACGCCCCCCCCCCCCCCCCCAAGGCCCTAAACCACCCACTCTAAAGACCGCTCCCCTCCCACCCATAATTCAGACGAACAGACACTTTTCTACCATACAATGCCTCAAACAGAGCACATCTCACACTAGGATGATGACTATTATTATACGAAAACTCAACCAACGGAAGATGAACATCCCAACTTCCTCCAAAGTCCAGGACGCACGCTCTAAGCATGTCTTCCAAAGTCTGAATAGTACGCTTACTTGGCCATCGGTCTGAGGGTGATAAGTCGTACTCATGTCTAAACGAGTCCCTAATGCCTCTTGCATTGACTGCCAAAACCTCGATCTGAAATGACTATCACGATCTGATATAATCGAGATCGACACACCATATCTAGCAACTATCACATTCAAATGTAATCTAGCCAAATTTTACATCTTATAATCCTCACGCATAGGTAGGAAATGAGCAGACTTAGTCAATCGCATCCATCACAAAATCCAAACTATCCCATCGCCATTTTCACATACGGGAATCTCAAGATGCTGGAGCAAGCCAGTTTGGCCTTTAATGCTCAACGCTAAACCTTTAAACAAGTTAAACACTTACTAACATACTCAGCTATATCCTTTTTTATTCCAGGCCACCAATACCTATCTCTCAAATCATAATACATCTTATCAGCTCCTAGGTGTACAGAGTACTTCGACTTATGGGCTTCATCTATTATCAGGGTTCTCACCTC
The DNA here is from genome assembly GCA_026074375.1 of Tanacetum coccineum. Classification (NCBI taxonomy): domain Eukaryota; kingdom Viridiplantae; phylum Streptophyta; class Magnoliopsida; order Asterales; family Asteraceae; genus Tanacetum; species Tanacetum coccineum. The sequence goes on from BQNB010105067.1 coordinate 13,018, forward strand.
ACCCTTCAAAGGTACCTATATTCGATCCAGGTAGTACAAAGTTCCATCACTTCTCTCTATTCTATAATCTCATCTAAACTTTTCGGTAATACTGTAAACTCATCCGCAGCCTCCTTTTGAGCCGCAAGTATCCTATCTTTGATACTCGACTGAAGGATCATATCCATAGCTCTAACTCTCTTAGGCCATACTCTTTCCTTCCTACTTAGGGCATCAACCACCACATTGGTCTTACGAGGATGGTAGCGAATTTTACAATCATAATCACTAAAATATTCTATCCAGCGATGCTGTTGCATATTCAACTCTTTCTGACTAAAGATATGCTGGAGACTCTTATGATCCGTATAGATGACACTCTTTATCCCATACAGATAATGTCTCTAGATCTTAAGTGCAAACACAATCGCACCCAACTCTAAATCATGGGTAGTATAATTCTTCTCATGAATTTTCAACTGCCTAGACGCATAGGCTATCACTTTACCTCTTTGCATTAACACATAGCCTAGTCCTATCCCGGACGCATCACAATATACCACAAAGTCTTTTGGTCCATCGGGGAGAGCTAGAACAGGCGCATTACACAACTTATCCTTCAAGGTCTGAAATGCCAATTCTTGTTCCTCACCCCAATCGAAAGTCTTACTCTTCTGAGTCAAGATAGTAAGAGACTTAGCTATCTTAGAAAAGTTCTCAATGAACCTACGGTAATACCCAGCCAATCCTAAGAACGAACGAACCTCAGTCGGAGTTCTAGGGGCTTTCCAATTCTTAACAGCTTCAATCTTACTAGGGTCCACATGAATTCCATTACCATTTATCACATGCCCAAGAAACTGCACTTCTCTTAGCCAGAATTCACACTTAGAAAACTTAGCATACAATTTCTCCTTTTTGAGCAGTTCTAAGACTAACCTTAAATGTTCTACATGCTCCTCTTGAGTCTTAGAGTAGATTAAGATATCGTCTATAAACACTATCACAAACTTATCAAGATACGGCCTACAAACTCTATTCATCAAATCCATAAATATTGCTGGTGCATTAGTCAGACCAAAGGGCATTACAGTGAACTCGAAATGTCCATAACGAGTTCTAAACGCAGTCTTTGGTATGTCATCCTCGTGCACTCTCAGTTGATGGTATCCAGACCTAAGATCTATCTTCGAGAAAAACTACGACCCTTGCAGTTGATCAAATAGATCATCAATTCTAGGAAGTGGATAACGATTCTTAACAGTCAACTTGTTCAATTCTCTATAATCAATGCACATCCTAAAAGAACCATCCTTTTTCTTAACAAACAATACCGACGCTCCCCAAGGCGACGAACTTGGTCGAATGAAACCTTTGTCTTGGAGTTCCTTGAGTTGTCCAGACAACTCCTCCATTTTAGAAGGTGCCAAACGATAGGGAGACTTTGCTACCGGCGTTGCTCCAGGGATTAACTCAATCTGAAACTTAGTTCCCAAATACGGTATCCCAAATAAGATCATCCGGGAATACCTTAGGAAAATCTCTAACCACAATAATCTCTTCTTGTTTCTTATCACTAGCCTTAGCACTCATCAACAATCTCGCTTTTGCTTCCGGACTCTCTCCTAGTACTCTAAGCACCTTGCCATCTGGTAGTGGTATCCTCACTACCTTCTCATGGAAAATTATTTTAGCCTTATAATTAGACAACTAGTCCATACCTATAATCATATCAAAACTTCCATGCCCAAAAGGTATCAAATCGATGTCAAAGATATGACCCTCGACTTCTAGTTTACAACCCTTAATAACCTTACCAATCTCTACTAGCTGCCCGCTAGCTATCTTAATCTCATATCTGAAACCTAAGTCACTGGGCTCTAAGCCTAACAGAGGTAGTGGAAACAAAACTATAGTCGGCACCAGAGTCAAATAAGGTAGTGGCAAAATGATCGTTCAAAGTAAACATACTCGTCACAATGTTCGGATCCTAGCAAGCTTCCTCTGCTCCCAACATGAATGCCCTACCCCTAGCCTGGTTCCCTTGGTTTCCATGACCCGGACCCCCGTTATTAGCAGCAACTTGATTTGGACGATTTCCTTCCGGTTCTTATGCTTTATTCAATCTAGGGCAAGCTGACCTGACATGGTCCGGTAGACTCCACACTCAATAACATAACGCTAAACATTTGGTGTTCTAAGCATTGACATGATTTCACATTCCTCGGCACACCTCTACAATCCTTTGCCAAATGACCCGGGCAGTTACAGTTGAAGCATGTGCGACAAGGACCACCGGGTGTATGGTAGGAGTTGCAGGTGGTACACTTGGGCCAATTACCCATATTCTCTCTTCCTATAGGGTTTATAGTAGTAACAAAAGCATTCATAGTCCTAGTCCTCTTATTATCAGCCCTTTCACTCCTATCCTGCTGAGTTCCCCAATATTTCCCTCTCTCTCCAACTTTTCTTAAATTGAGTTCCTTTTTCTCACACCTCCATCGTTAACTGCACCAGAATCTGCACACCTCTGCAAGTCTTGGCTCTGTTGCTGCTACCATCCCACGGATTTTTTTAAGCACGGGAGGCCATACACACGTAATACTCCTTCCAATCATCCTACTCATAGGAGTTTACCAAGTGAGAAAACTAACTCAGCCAACTCATGAGAATCTATCAATATACGCAGCATGGCACGAACCCTCACCTGGCGTGATTCCACAACTTAGATTCAACTTTTGCATCTCATGACTAGGACAAAACTCTTGTATCAACATCAGTGTCAACATCGATTTGTATGAACAACATTATCAAGTATGAGTGAGTTGTGATACACTCATAACTACGTTGGCCATCATACTTATATTCCAACACCTTTCCTATCTTTAATCCAATATTGACCCACCATTTTCAATGACATTAATAACTAAGGCATCAAACCGCGACCACACAAAGTCAAGGGGGGGGGGGTGGGGGGGGGGGGGGGGGGGGGGGGGGGGGGGGGGGGGGGGCACACAAAGCAGAACAACCGCCGCACGATAGATCCTGTACGAAACTAGACGACGATCTTAGGTTTAGTATAGGCCAAAACCATCTATTCTCTATATCCTGGCTCTGATTTCCAATCTTCACACCCCTGACAATTGGCAGAAACTCAGAAATGCAACATAATGATCAATCATAACACAAGATACAAAATAGAGAAAACTACATTGCATAACTCCAAGTGCTATGAAGACCATCACCTTGAATAGAACAGGTGTTCCCAAATCGCAACTAAAATCCACAATCACTTACAATTATTCAAATGCCGACACAGGGGACCATAATCAAAAGTTATTCTAAAACATCCGAAACTAAAATCAAACAATAAGCAAGCAAGACTTCAAACAAAATTCCACACGGGATACTTCTAAGTCTGCTATCAATCACCAAACTACTCTTCTTTCACTTCACCTGAAAATGATACTTGAAAACGTCAACAATAATGTTGGTGAGCTCGTAGGTTTGACCTTAAACCCAAAAGTTGTGCCAATATTTCAACAGTCGACAATAGTGCTATATGACAGTGAATATATGCAAACAACCCTTATCATCACTGCAATCAATAACATATGTTGACTTACGTACCAAAAGGCCTACCAGCGGGAGCACTAAAAGTTAGGGCAGGACCACACAGAAATAGGGTAGAGCGTACCCATCCGCTCCTAATAATCAATACAAATACTGGTAGTGCGTACCAACCGAATAAACAATCGATGCAAAAACTAAGGATAAGGCGTACCCCTCCGATCCAAACAATCATGCACACATAATATTCACATAGCAGTTATAAGCACATAACTTGTCCGAAAAACAAAAACCACATTTCGCACAGATCAATTCAAAACATTTCAAAACATATTTGAGAATCATTTTTCCCCAACGGAAAAAGAGTAAAAACTGGGGCTACGAGAACTCACCTCAAGCAAGTCTTTAGCAACCAACTCTTAATCGTACAAGCAAATGCAACGACGCCCGCACACAACCTAGTCCAGTTAATGTCTCAATTTAAATCATCCAATCCCAAAACAATCATCACGTTTGATGCTATAGATTTTTAGACCCGTGTAGCAATATACAAAACAATTTAGTGGTGTGATGGTTTACGAATTAACTCCACAATCATAGATCAATCTCATTTCCTCGATAATACATACTTTGTTTTTTTTTAAAAAAAAATTAATAAAATTTAGCGTAAATATATAAGTAATATAAAAAATAATTTATAATGATAAATTATAAAATATATCTCGACAAGTCCATTCGGTAAACCTTAGTCACTTCAAAATAATCATTATACGGTTAAAAATGAAATGTTTACTCATAATAAACACTAGAGAATTACAGAAAAAAATTAATACTTTCGTCTTTTTAAGTGAATTTATTAAATAAATAAAATAAAATAATTAAATATTATTTTATTATTTAAAATAAAAATCATGTTTTTAAGAAATTTTCTAAGTATAAACTTTTTACGAAATTTCGACATGACTCATACGTTTATACAATGTTTTCCAAGGTTTCAAACCTTACTTTCAACATTTTTCACAAATTCGACTCTTTTCGACAAAATTCTAAAATCTCAATCGTTAACACTTACCAACACGTTTTTCTTAAAATATCATTCAATATCATTTCGTAAATACATTTCCACTTTCAAAAGTCCATCAAAATTCTCATAACTACTACATATCGCTTATTGGGCCTTAAGGCCCAACAAGGGTCTATTAGGACATATATAAGTCCAAAATACTATTTAAGTCCAAAACCAAGGTTCATTTTACATATATAAGTATATACTTATATGTAGAAATAATCCGGACCACAATAAGCCCTCCCATTAAGCCACGGCTTAAATGGACTTATTGGGCCGTGAGCCCATATGCTCAAAATTACGTATATTAAGCTTAAAATAAGCTAGTAAGCTACGTATCACATTTGGTTACTACCATAAGCCTCAAAAATAGTCCACAACATACGCCATAACACAAAAAAAATCAAAAGCACTTTTCTAGTGATTTTGGGAATCCATTTGTGGCATATAAGCCCAAATAATCCAAGAAATAGCTTAAAAATAAGCCCGAATAAGCCATACAAGCTACTATAAAAAATAAGCATTCTAGCATCATATATTATTCAACCATCACGACCACGACATCAAAACTACAAAAACCCTCTTTTTTCTTTTCTTTTTACACGAACCAAACACCCACCCTTTTTTATTCATTTCGCTTTCAAAAATTTGATTTTTTCAAACTAAGATCAACTTGTATAACTAACATCTATGCATCAAAATAAACCCAAAAGGACAAACAAAATTTAAATTTGAAAACTTACAAGAAAATCTTCAAATTTGTAGATTTTGACACGAACCGGACAACCCAAACGTTGTTTAAATGAATAACCAAACACTAGAATCAACCCCAAATATTTATGTCTTCATGTTTTCTTGATCAAACTTCAAAAATTAAGGGAGTGTGTGAGTTGTAGGTGCAGACGAACACAAGAGAGAAGGGAGAGGATATTTTTTGATTTTGAAAATAAACTATGTGCAAAAATGAGGATAAGAAAAGCATCTTATGTACAATTTGGACAAGGTTAGCTAAAATTACGCCACCAATTGTCTCCCTAGTCTTCTTGACCGGCCCATGGTATCGCCATTGGTTCCTTGGGCCCTTTCTTTTCGTTTTGGGATCACTTAAATACTCGTAAAACTCAACCGTTAAATTTACCCCAAAGTTAATTAGCATTTTTATTCCCTTTAAAAATACTTTTCCATTAACCTAAGTATTTACACGACATAGTTTCATTTTACACCCTTCAAAACTTATTTTTGGACACTAATGAACCGTGTCCGAACTCGTTTTTTGGCATTGTCTCAAAATTCACGGTCAAACCACCCAGAATACACATAACATAATAAATACCTTCCAAAAGGATTATTAATCACAAATAAACTCAATCAGTCACATATCATATAAAATCACCACGTCAACACGGTACAAAAATCTAAAATAAACTGACAAAAGTCAAATCGTCAAAGGGACTATAAATTGAAATTAAGTCGAACATAAAAAGGGAAAAGGTACAACTACTAGTATATAAATTACCATTAAGCGGTAAGTGGGTAAAGTCTCCGATGAGTTAGGTTTAACAGATACCATTACTTTAATCCTAAGATAGATTATAATCAGCAAATAAGGATGCTTTATACGATACTAATTATGACAGAATTATATGTCTAAGTCTTAGGATGATGTATATGCTAATGTCTTAAGAATATATACCGCGCTCGAGAGAAAAATATTTCCAACTACATACTGACTAAAAAAACCAACTTTCTATCGATTAAAATGGTTAATAACGATTTTCTTATATTTTGGCTCCCCCGACCCCGCCCTTCTTTTCTTTTATTATTTTGCTTGCGTAGGGTGAAAGTGTATTGAATGATGGTTTAGGTCACCAACCAACCCGTGCCAAGCCTCTTAGGCCTGAAAACCTCCCCTTTTCCCGTTAAAATAGAATTAGATTAACATAGGTTTAAATAAATTAGAATTAGCATGAGTTGTAGATAACGCAAGATAGATAATTAAATTGTACATTTAACCTCGCCTTCAATTGGATCGACTCCCTACTTACCACGAAACTACTATCAATCGGGTACACTGCCCATTAAAGTGTTGTTCTTGGTTTAGTCGGCAAAATATAAATTTAAAACTTGAATCAATATAATATAAACCACACAACGACACATCAATGCTTATTGCTTATGAGTTCTTTGAGGAATTTTCCATAGTTAGGCATTCCGGCTAAGGCGTTAACAAGACGTACGTTGATTCGAATGGCTCAGATCATGTCAAGAAATTTTCTGTATTGGGCCTCCATTTTTTCTTTTCTAAGGCTTTGAGGATATGGAATTTTTAGTTTGTATGGCTTTAAGTAACGGTGTTTCTTTTACTGGTTTTGTGGGTTGTGATTTTTCGTGTGTATGTAGGTTCATGTCTCATCCTGGCTATCGAAGTTGATAGGGTTTTCGGATTTGTTTTGTTGATCATTCGGGTTATCCGGTGGATTATAGGATTTACCACTTCTTGTGAATACGGAATTCACATGCTCATTACGAGCTTGCGGTGGTTGGTAAGCTTAAGAATTACTACCTCATGGGTTTGGTTGAGTTTTGCTTGGAAGAGATCCAGAAGATCGACCAGATTGCTTGTCAACGAGTCTGTCGAAACTTGTTTCAAAGTTTTGGAATTGAAACTTAATGATTTTTTGGCTATTGTTTTGAGTTTAATTTTAAGGTCCATGAATGTTTCATTGACAAAAGCATTGGTTGATTGTTGAGATTTCATAAAATTTTGAAGATCGTAGGATTTATCATCGGTGTTGGATCGGTAGTTGTCTCGATGGTAATCATTCCGTCTGCTTGAACGCCAATTATCGCGATTCGAGTCTCCGTCGCTGTAATCATTGTAAAAACGAGTCTTACAGAAAGTTTTCATAAATTTAGCTTCTTCTTCATGGGACATAGGTATGTCATCATCGTCAAGATCAGATGTTGGTTGTTTAGCACGAGATTGGAGTTCTTTGTACTGAGCATCCATTTTTATGGTCATGGCATCCATTCGGGCCATAATTTTGTTAGTATCGGTATTGCTGCTACCTTCATCGGCGAAAGCAACAGTTTTATTAAAAAATGATTTGGTTTTTTGATTTTTAGTCCAATCGAGTTTGAGTAAGACTTTATCTTCGAGAAGCTGATAAGCTTGATTTGGTGTTTTATAGAGGAAAATACCACCAGCTACGGCATTCAGAACTTCTTGGGTTATTTCGCTGAGGCCATGATAGAAGATTTTGAAAATATTACCTTTGGACAGATTATGACCATGGCAGTTTCAGAGCATTTCTTTCATACGAAGCCAAGCATCGGTCAGAGATTCGTTTTCAGGTTGAGAAAAGGCACGGATTTCTTCGAGGAGTCGGTCAAAATGAGCTGGAAGAAAGAATCAGCTAATGAACGCAGTTCGAAGTTCATCCCATGTTTCAATAGTTTCTTCATTGAGTTCGTTCAGTCATGTTTTTGCTTCTCTAGTGAGTGATAGGAGAAACATCATCAGGCGGACAGCTTCATTTTCAGTATATCTGTATTTAAAAATATCACAGATTCCGAGGAATTCATGAATGTGTTTATGAGGATCGGTTTTGGTTCTACCATCAAATTGGTTTCCTTTGACAAGGGTCAAGTGCTTACCTTTAATGGCAAATTTGTTTACGGTTTCAGGAATAGTGATTGCGGAACCGAGAGTCGGAGCGACAACACGGTCGGCAGCCCACATGGGTTCATCATCCATTGGATCGTAATTTCGAAGAATATCAAGAAAGTGACAGAAGTAATTGATGTTAAGAATTGGCGGGTAGACAATTCTCAGGTGTTGTGGTGGATTATTTCTTTGATCGTATGGAACTCTTCTGTTTCGTCGACAAAGTCTTCGATTCAGAGTATGTTCAGGTTCAGGTAAAGGTTCAACAAGTTCAGAGTTGGAAGCACGTGTATGCATCCAAGAGAGAAATTGTTTGGGTCAGTTTCCATAAAACTGTATTGCGATTTTTTAAAAAGAGGGGGGGTTAAAGTAATTTTTTAGGGTTGATTACAGAACAACTTAGAAGTCCCCGGCAGCGGCACCAAAAACTTTGATGTGTTTCAAAAGCTTTAAATTTATAATAACTGAAAATACCAATTTTATTATAGGGAAACACACGGGTAAA
>BQNB010105068.1:0-20968 GCA_026074375.1 Tanacetum coccineum
ATTTTGCTTATTTTGGCTTATTTCGAATTTGAGTTCTTGATGGCGGTTTGATTTTAATATTGTTTTTCCTTGTGGCGATTTGGAGCTAGGAAAGGGACATGTTTGTTTGTTTTCCAAATGTGTAGCAAGAATACAAAAGGTTAGAAAGCGACGTATACTATAGTTTAACTTTTTAGCGGCGGTTTGGCAAAAAGGAGTGTGGCGGTTTGATTTTGTTTTTAGGAAGCGGTTTACCATTATAAATAGCGGTTTGATACATGTACAAACAAAGAAAATTTTCTAAGGTCCTTTAAGAAATGTCACTCTGCCTATTTTACCCCCTGGTAGCAGTTTGATAACAATCTGCCAGCGGTTTGTAGTTTATAATTAGGCAGCGGTTTTCCTTGCCAGCGGTTTGAATTTATAAAAGACAGCGGTTTGTTGTAATTTTAGGTAGCGTATTGTTAGAAGACATTAGTCCCCACCCGCTCCCCCCCCCCCCAGCGGTTTAGCTCAACTTTGCCAGCGGTTTGGACTGATTATTGCCAGCGGTTTGGACTTATTATTGCCAGCGGTTTGACTCAGTTTAATTGGTGGCGGTTTGCTTAAACTAAACAGAACCGAAAATCATTTTCATTAGACTGAGTACCGAATTTCATTTTCAGTGAACCCATTTTCGGTAATCCATTTTCGGTGCTAAGACCAAATTCGGTGAAATTCAATTTTGGACAAAATGAACCTTAGACTTTTAAAGACAACTAATTAACCTTAACAAACAACGAACCACAATCACAATCAAGGACTTAAAAGACATTTAATTCAACTCAAACACACCTTAATCACTCAATTAACATTCACGGTTTTCTATTGATTTTGTAAAATCCCGCGAAAGACTAAATCCTTTTCTCGGTTTTAATCATAGACTTGTAAAATTCTGTGGACGTTATTGTATTCATTTTACCACAACTTCAATCACAACACATCTACTTAAGATCCTACAAATCATTTTCACTTCACAATTCATGTTAAAATGGAAACGAAAGATACTTTATCTTCGTGTTCTAATTCGAAAGAGCAACAAATGCAATAAATTCAAGACAAAGCAAAAGAAAGTTGCATGGTATCTTATCGACTACCTCATTCACACCTCAAGCTTCTTTCAAACAACGACTTAAAAGGAACTCACATCGAGTATGGATTCAAACGCGCATTTGCGATACTCTTTGTTCAAGATCTAGAGACTTTTAGAGGCACAATGTTCCTTAACATGGATCAACTAGAAAAGCAACTTGACAACAAAGAATTTCAAGAGTTTAGATCCATGTCTTCTTTTAAAGTACTCGAGACACAGTTTCAGATGTTCATCAAGTCACTGATTTATCTGGATGATGAATATGTTGTAATAACACGCAGCTACTTTCTACAATACACTCAACTCGAGATTCCAGAATTCCTTGATATACTGATCCAATACATAGAATCTGTTAAGAAGTCGACTGATAAAAGAGAAATTCATAAAAGAGAGTATGACAGCAGGGTGAATGAAAGACAAATGCAGACAACAGAGGGAAAGGTTGATACATGTAAAGCATTGGATGCTAGTTTGGTTAACACAGAAAGAAGTGGGACATAATCAAAAGAGCAGGATACAAGCAGCAGATCAGGGAATGCTGCACATGCTGATGATGCAGATATCAGACCCATATATGATGAAGAGCCAATGGCTGAGGTACAAATAACTTTTAAAATCAATGTCTTTGCTATAGGACAACAGCATACTGAGCAACCTGAATTCAATAATGAAGGGGAGGTTGACCAGAATGCTGAACAATGTCATGACACATGTCCTTTTCTTAAATTAACTGATAACCAGATAACTGAACTCTCAAATCAATCCCTCGAATCTGAAAATATTTGTCTTAAAAAGACCGTTGCCCAATTTCAAAAAGATTTTTTAAGAATGGAAGCACATTGTGTTAATCTTGAACTTAAATATCAAAATCAAGCTTTAAAAGAAGGGCAACATGGTCAATTTTCGAAAGTAAAAAGTAATGAAGCCAAGATTAAACATGACATAGATGTAATTGAAACAATAAACATCGAATTGGAACATAAAGTGGCTAAATTACTTAAGGAAAATGAGACTTTGAAAAGGCATTACAAAGAACTGTCTGATTCTATCAAGACAACGAGAGCTAAGACTATAGAACACACAACTTCTTTGATTGCTCAAAATGCTGAGTTCAAAGCTCAACTTCAGGAAAAAGGATTTGCAATTGCAGCATTAAAAAATGAGTTAAGAAAATTAACAGGAAATAGTGTGAATACTAAGTTTGCAAAATCATCAATCTTAGGGAAACCGGTTTTACAACCACATAGAAACCAATCAGTTGTTAGACAACCGACTGCGTTTAAGTCTGAACGACCTAGAATTTCAAAGCCACGGTTTGCCTCCCAAGTTGATGTCAATAACGATTTGTCAAAACCAGTCACTACACATTATTTGCCTAAGGAAAGAGAATCTGCTGTTGTAAAACCTCATCACGTGATTGCATCTAGCGAATCTAGGAATAGTTCAAAGAACATGCCAAGATTTAGTTCAAATGACATGGTTCATAATCACTATCTAGAGGAAGCTAAGAAAAAGACACAAGACAACAGTAGGAATTCAAGACCTAGGAAACCAAAACCTAGGATCAATAACCAAAAGTCTAGGAATTGGCCTGCATCTAAGAGTAGTTGCGTCACGACAAAGACTGTGCCCATAGCAGAACACTCTAGGAATTCTAGAAGTTTTTCTGACTCCAAACATTTTGTTTGCTCAACATGTCAGAAATGTGTCTTTAATGCCAATCATGATTCTTGTGTAACAAAATTCCTGAATGAAGTCAACTCACGTGCTAAGGTTCCATCCAATAAGACAACAAAAAGATACATACCCGTAGAGCAAACAAGTTTTGCAAAGAAACCAGAAAGACAGATCCCAAAAAGACATAGGTCTTCAATCAAAAAGACTTCCGTTGTGCATGAGAAAACAATGACTCATAGATCTTGTCTTAGGTGGAAACCAACGGGTAAAATTTTCAAGACAGTTGGTCTTAGGTGGGTTCCTACTGGAAAGATATTCACATCTAGCACAACCAAGGTTGACAGTGAACCCCAAAATGGTTCAAATGCAGATATCACTAACCAATATGAATGCGCACAAACTCTTGATGTCAGTGCAGGTACTTCTAACTTAAGTGCAGGTACATCTTTCAATCCTAAAAAGGAAGAACTCAGAGTTTGGTTGCTGAAAAGACTGATATCTCATAAACCAGGGCTTCAAGGAATTCTAACCTAATGAACAAGAGTAATGACGTCTGTTCACAACAGTTCAGGCCTCGCTCCTCCACGACAAATGACTTCTGAACAACACGGTTCAGGACTCGCTCCTCAATGTCAAAGAAGTTCCTCAAGCAGATGAGACAGTCACAACGTCAAATGAGCTGGATTTGCTATTTAGTATGATGTTCGATGAATTACTCAATGGATCTCCTACAGTTGTTTCAAAGACTTTCGCTGTTACTACTGCTGATGCATCCGATAAACGTCAACAACAACCAGATTCAACTTAATCCACTTCCACTCTAGCAACAACTGTCGCTGCTGATGGAAACTTCGACGTGTATATATTTTTGTTTTTCTCTTTATTTTGATTTATAAATATTTTTGAAAAAAATACAAAAATATAAAATTTCAAAAAGAAAATACAAAATCAAAAAATCAGAAAATGTTTCAAAAAATATTCTTCTCGACATGTCTCTTGGAATCGATAACATTTACGTACCTAGAAATGTTGATTAATATCGACACGGGCGTGTAAATGAAGTTCGAACAGGAGTTTCAAATGTTTTCAAAACATGTCATTTCTAATTTTTCTTGATGGCTTATGTGCAAATATCAGTACGTAACCCGGACTTCAAATAAAGGAAAGCTTATCTATAAAGATAACTTATCCTAACAACGAGAAATTCAACTTTTCTCGGTCTTGAGCTGTTCTTACCAGACATTCAAAGTTTTAAGCTCAAGAAAAAGGGATAGTGTACGCATAAGTGCGCTTACCCTTAGAGTTGGAAGAGAAGTCTTCTAACATGATGTTTTTCAAAATGTTGAACACAATTTTTTCAAGAATTTCTCACTGACGATTAATAATCTTTCAAAATTGTGTGTTCAACACTCCATCTTTCAAGGGGGAGTTTTTCGAAAAACAACATTTAATGAGTTTGGTAATTATCTCACGACCCATTTTATGTATCAAACCATTCCCAAAAATTCTCTTAATAACAACAAGATAATAATGACAATTCAATAGAATGATAGTTATAAGATGACTAAGTGTTCAACCTCAATTTTATATTAATTTTACAACTTGGTATCATTGTTTTTGTTGTCTAAATCTGTAAAATTGAGGGAGAGAAAATTATGTTCCATGATAATTCATGCTAAGTATAAGTTTTCCCCACTGGTATTTTAGACCAAATTTCAATACAAAGTATTTCAAAAACTAAGTGCATTAGTATTTAAAATAAGGGGAGAAATGTATTTAAAATGTGATCTTGAAAATAATAAGTGATCTTATCGACTCAAAAGTGCTGATATCTCTTAGGAAAAAGGTTTTATGGTTACGATCTCATACCCTACAACATCTTATTTCATGACGATTCTGAAGTCATAAGGTGGTAAGGTTAGGTATTTGTCCTATGATCCAACCAGAACCGGAGGGATCTACCCAAGGACACTCCATAGTTAGAAATAGCAGTCCTTAGGTATGATTGGAGATGAATGTGTATAAGGGAAGAATGCCGACTAAGATTGAGCTAACACTGGACAATAAAACAAGGTGTTAGTTATGACGTATGGTAAGCATGGAAGGGGTTGAAGAATGAAAGAAATGTATGGGTAAAGGGTCTAAAGTAAGAAAGCCATCCACAACAACTTAGGCAGAAACCGGGTCTATCATATGCTGTCAGTATTCACAATGTTGATTGCTCGACCATTGAGACGACATCTCATAGACCAGTGTTGCAATGCACAACCCTTCCAGCCTTCGGGTTTCTCTCATAAGAATCGTGTCTAATTTGTCACGGAGATTAACACGACCTCTATTGACTTCTCACTCCGAGAATGTTAATATTGAATAGGTGGCAATCTACTCCAGCCTCCGATTCTAAAAAAACCAAAAGCACTAATCGAGTCTTGAGCAGTGAGATCATCAAATAATCTCATTTGGACACATTCCATGACAAACACTGGTTGAATATCATTAAGTTTACAAGTTGTTAACAAGAGTCCTACGCATTATTCTTATGATTCTGCCAGAACATTCAGAGTGATACTCTTTAGTATTCACAATGACGAATGGAAATCCTTCCAGTGTCAGCATCAAACAAGCTCTTGGTAGGTGACTTGCGAGATTTTCTATATGAATTACAATCTTGTGTAAGCTGGAAAGAATCGATGGTGGAGTCAATGTGAATCAAACTTGATCCAGGAAATGAATTGACGGCTTAATCAGAAAGATAGTAACTGATCTGTTCACTCTTATCGTGCTCTCTGCTTTGAGACGTTCCGCTAATGAGAACAAGCAAGCATAACGGTAATTATATACAATATGTTAGAAGACCCTACGCTTTGAGCTGGAAACCATGTCAAGAGATTCTTTGATCTACAGATCACATGTATTAGTATTTATACTGTAAAACGGTACTACGAAACGGAGGTTAATCTTAACCATAATACGACGAATGACAAAAGACATATTCGTCCACTTGCTTGATTGTATCTGTTTATTTCAGGATAATAAGATGGAGATGGTGATGCTCATTCAGTTGGAGTCGGATTCATTACTACATGCTCATACTCAAACTACAAAGACATACTATAAGCATCAAGATTCAAGAATCATGAAAGCTCAATAATTAAAGACAAAGACTTCTGCAAACTCTGATATTAAAGATCTTCCTTTAAGATATCAAGTCTATCAAAGGAGATTGTTATTAAGCTTTCAAGATGATGCAAAGTATGAGCATCTTGGTCAAGAAACAAGATCGCCAAGGTGGACAGACGATCAAGAGGGTAGGAATAAAGATTTAAAGATCTCGGAAAAAAAAAAGACAAAGTCAAAAGACAATGGACAAGGCTAAAGATCCCAAAGATCATCAAAGCATGAAGGAACAGCCTACAAATGTAGACAGTGACAAAGATCATAAGAGCTCAACGACAAAAAGCATCTCATTGAGCTCACGAAGGAGTGCACATTGAACTCACTTCGGGGGTGATTTGTTAGCCTCAAAATATTGAGTCGAACAAAGAAGTTTGTTCATTTATTATATTAGGTCTCGGTCATTAATTAATTATTCGTTGTAATAGGCTAGACGGGAAACGGGCTCTTTATGTAACTAATCCGTCACGGTGTAAACACCCCCAAAATGGGTCGCAGCGGAAATATGGGTTGGCGAGTGTCAATAGCACAAGATATGAGAACGATCTCTATATGAGTCGTTAAAATTGATACATTGGCTTAAATAGACTTGTTTGTTACAATAGCCGAAGCTTAAATAGTTCATCCATGAAAAGTAAAGATTTTAAGACATAACAAATATTCCCAAATGTAATGCATCCAAATCTTCTTAAAGTTATGACTCAAAAATGGAAGACCACCAATGTATCCTTGTTTTCGTACCTTATCGAGCTGGAGAAAAAAACATGCGTAAAACGTCAAATAAAGTTGGTTGATCTCAAGGTTTATTAAATGTAAAAAAGTAGGGACCACCAAGAGTATCTCAAAGTAAGGACATGAACACATACAATATCTTAAAAGTAATTACGAAGTGCACTAAGCTCATGACACCGAAGCTCGACATATATGTATGCAATTTAATGCACTAAATGTGCCCATGTAGATGTTCAACCCGCAACATCCAAATTGTTCCGACATGTATACGTTCGTTGTTTCAGTACTGTCGAAACTGATGAGCGCTACTCACCCGAACGGGGATGTCAATCCCAAATAGATCTATTCATAACATTCGCGCCGCTAACACAAAAAAACAATTGACAGTTCATGATAGTGGGCAATAGTGGGTTTAGCTACTTAGGCCAACTCGTAATATGTTTAAAAGAGTACTTGCGTCCAAATGTAAAACAATGCATGTTTCTCACCCCAAAGTTGTAAAACAATATAGTTGTATAAAAGCGGGGCTATGAACTCACCGTAAGTGAATGATTGATTATCTAAATCAAGTAAGTGAATCGCCTCGGCAATTTGAATGCAACCTAATTAATTATAGGCCGTATGAGTATAATGTATTTCATATAATTAAAACATCACATGTCGTATAGTTACACCACCACCTAATAGTTTTTATTAATTCTTTAAAAGTTAAAACAATAATTAACTCGTACTTTGTTAAATTAAAGTATATATACTTGTACTCGTAAAGAAAATATTATTTTTATTTACTAACGCATCGTTTGTAAAAATATATGATTTAATAATGATATTTTATTATTAAATTAATTATTTTATAAAAGTTTATATAAAAATATAAGTAATGCGCGCGAGTTTTAAAACTTCATATCTTTATCGTTTCGACTCCGTTTTATACGTTTCTTATGTCCACGTATCCGTATTAAAGTAATTTATCAAAATATGATGTTTATAAAATAAAAACCCCCTGATGAACAGTAACTCTTACTGTTCATCACAGTTTATAAAAGTTATTTTTATAAAATTAATTACACGTAACTTGTTTAAATCATAACTCGTTCGTTATAACACCGTTTCTCGCGATCCTTATGTCCTTGGATTAGTATTAAGAAAATTTATCAAATTTTTATATTTATAAAATTTAAACCACTGATGAACAGTAGATTTTACTATTCACATCAGTTTATAAAAATGTTTTTATAGATTATATATATATATAACTTGTAAACTACGTAGACTATGTTCGTTATAATTCCGTTTTTCGAGTTCTTTATGTCCGTGGGTTCGTATTAAGGAATTTTATCAAAATATTACATTTATGGAATTTTTATCTCCAACGAACAGCACTTTATTACAGTATCATACACAGTTTATAAATTTGTTTTTATAAAGTTTATTTATATATAACTTGTAAATTCCATAACTTGTTCGTTATAATTCCGTTTTTCGAGTTCCTTACATGCTCACTGTCCCTTGTACAGAGCACGATTTGTATAAATATAAAACATAGGTATTTAAGTTCGAGAATTCCAAATAGTAGTGTATAAAATATAATTAGGGTTTTCAATTACAAAGTTAGTTTACAATCATTTTATTTAAGAACCTTGCACCATTATTTTACCAAGTGTTGTACCGTATAATTCACATGTATTTAGTCCTCTAAATGTTCATGTCCTTTGTCCATATGAAATCATCAAATACTTTATATAACTTAAAAATAAATCTAGGTGGTGATTAACTAATGCAACAAGTATGTATTTATAATATAAATAAATGGAAATGAGTATTGGAAAACTTAAAAGAGCCATATAGAAGTCACGTAGATGAATGAACACAAGATTAAACCCTAATCAAGCCTTAAAATCAAACCATAATCAAGAAAACCCTAAAAATGTTTCTTTCTTGATGATTCCTTATGTATAAACCCGAATCCAAGCTCCAACACCCAAGAGTAGTTCTTATTAACCTTACATGAACACTTGAAAAGCTTGAATTGCCTTTGGCGTTAAAAATTAAAATGGAAATCCCTAAATTATAAAAGGTGCCGTGGGTTTTTGAGGCTCAAAGTAGAGGAGATTTTCTTATGAGTTTTAGCTTGTAATGACAAGTGTAAGACAGAATTATGACATAGGCTTGCTTTATAAGTACTTAGGAAACCATGAAACACCTTAAATTGAAAACCATAGTGGGAGCAAAAGGTATAGAGTACAATATGTAAGAACCTCTCCTCCTCCCTAGCAAGGGGCGGCAAAAGACAACAAGGACACCAAGATAGACATTTTCTAGTATCATTTTGGTTACAAGTAACTAACTTTGTGTAAGATTTGCAAGTTGTAGAAAACTTAATAGGAATTAAATGAATTGTTTCATGTATAAAACCCCATGACCGGTTCTAAGATGATATAAGTGAGAAAAATAATTAAATTTTGAGTATTGGGTATAAACGTGGGTATTTGTTTAAGTGTAAGATGGGGTAAAAGGTCTTCCGGATACGACAATGTAATTTATTGCGAAACTAAGCGTTTTACTAACCAACAAAAATAAATTATGAAAGTTAAAAAATTATACTCTAATAATACATATAACACGTGCCTTGATGTAAACTTTAATGTATGTTTGATGTCCGTTTTACATTGAACTTGATTTTTAGTTTACTGCGATTTAACTATAAGAAAATAATTAAAAGCGAACGCGTAAAACTCTAAATCATTAATAAAATTTATTAAAGTTGTAAATACCTCAAAAGAGAAATGTTACAACGTGTATCGGCGAAAGCCCGAGTAATCCCAAGCCCGGCCCGGTAGAACCACCAAGGCAGAAAGCCCTTGGTTTTTCTAACTATATATACCCGTCTCCCCGGTGTGGAGGGGTTTGGTCCACATTATAATAATTTCCAAGTATTATAGAAGAAAGATGATAAAAATAAAAGAAACTAAATAATTCAACACATGCCAGGATATCCCCAAAAGATTTAATAGAAAGTTTCTTTATAAAAATAAACGCACGTTTAAAGTAGCGGATTAGATAAATGAAATCTCTAAAATTATAGCTTACGTTTAATTACCGGTTCTTCATGATCTAATCATTCTTAAGGCATTTAATTCGTCATTTTCAGGATAATAAATAAAGTAAGATTTGCAAAAGTTTACTAAGTGTAGCGATTTATAAAAATCTCGGCATGACCTATTCGTTTATTTGACGTTTTTCATATTAACAAAAGTTAATTATTTTCCCTCAATTAAATCAATCCATGTTGCAAACCCAAACACACCCCTTAACAATTTTTATCCCCAAATCCAAATACCTTATTTGTGTTGTAAAATATACAAAATGAACATAACAAATAATTCACTTATTTAACTAATTTAAACCACCATTTTAGATCCGGTTTATATATATATATATATATATATATGTGTGTGTGTGTGTGTGTGTGTGTGTGTGTGTGTGTGTATATATATATATATATATATTTTATTATATTTTATATTATATATATAATAATATATACGAAATCCTTTTAGTGTTTATGAACGACTAAACCAAACGGATCATAACCCTACTCGGCTGAAACGCAACCAACCAAACGCGCCCTTGCGGCTGCTGCTACGCCAAACGCACCCTTATTGAATTTCCGTTAACCCAAACACACCCTTATGGTGTTTACAACCAACCAAACACTCCCCTATACGTTTTCTGCTCACCCAAACACTCCCTCATTGGTTTTCCTGCTAACCCAAACGCACCCTTATTGTGTAACTGTCAAACCAAACGCACCCTTAGTGCGTTCCTGCACAACCAAACGCACCCTTTGGGTGTTTCTGCACAACCAAACGCACCCTTTGGGTGTTTCTGCACAACCAAACGCACCCTTTGGGTGTTTCTGCACAACCAAACGCACCCTTTGGGGGCTGCCATACCAACCAAACGCACCCTTTGTGCTATTATCGAAACCAAACGCACCCTGTTGGTGTAAATGTCAAACCCACGCACCCTTGGTGTTATAAGAACCAAAACGCACCCCCTTTGGGTGGCTGTTACAACCAAACCACGCACCCTTGGTGGGTTTTAAGCAAAACCAAACGCACCCTGTGTCGTTTTTCTGCTAAACCAACGCACCCTACGTGGTGTCAAGAAAACCCAACGCACCCTTGTGGTGCTGAGCAAAATCAAACGCACCCCATTCGGGTGTTACCACATAAACGAACACACCCATTCGGGTGTTACCACAGCCAAACGCACCCGCTGTGGTGGCTGTAGAAGTGGTGGGGCAGCGGGGGTGAGGTGATGATGTGGTGATGAAGGTGGCGAGATGGTGGTGCGATGGCAGCGGGGGTGACGATGGTGTCGGGTTGATGGAGATGATGATGGGTTGGTGTGGCGTCGATGTGGTTGTGCCGCGGAGAGGAGGACGACGACAGTAGGGAGGGGCGATGGTGATAGTTGTGCGATGATGATGATGGCGTGGATATGGTGGCCGGCGGCGAGTGGGTGACGAGGTGACGATATTGATGTGGTTACGATAGAGTGATAGATCCGGTGGATCGGTGATGGTGTGCGGCGTGGTGGCAGCCGGAGGGTGGCCGGAAAAAGTGACGGCGCCGAAAAACTGATTAGAGAGAGATGTGTGTGTAGGTTTATAAAAAAAGAAAAAATTACATGTTTCGTCCCTATGGTTTATACCAAACATCACGTTTCGTCCCTATTTCATTTTAATTACACTAGGCGTCCCTAATTTTGAAACTGGTAACGCTGGTCGTCCCTATTTTGGATGGTCGTTAACTTTTCTCGTTAAGTCTAATTATTAAAAGGGTATTTTGGTCTTTTTTTCCTGTCACCACCATAGGGACGAAACGTGTAATTTTTTATACGAATGAACTTAAAAAAAGACCACTTTTTTTTCTTCTTCTTATTATTATTAGTATTATTATTACGAGCAATAATTAAAAAAAATTACACGAATCAAATAAAAAATAATAATTTTCTTTTTATAAAAAGAATTTTAAAACAAAAATTTATATATTTTTATTTCGGTTTCAGTTTACGAGCAATAATAAAAAATCTTTAAAATTTTTTTTTAATTTTTTTATTTCGGTTTCAGTTTACGAGCAATAATAAAAATAAAAATTTAAATTTTTTTTATTTTGGTTTCAGTTTACGAGCAATAAAAAAAATCTTAAATTTTTTATTTTATTTTGGTTTCAGTTTACTAGCAATAATAAAAAAAATATTTTTTTTATTTCGGTTTCAGTTTACTAGCAATAAAAAAATATTTCGGTTTCAGTTTACGAGCAATAATAAAAAAAAAGTTTAAAATTTTTTTTAATTCGGTTTCAGTTTATGAGCAATAATAAAAAAAATTAAAATTTTAAAATTTTTTTAGTTCGGTTTCGGTTTACGAGCAATTTTATTTCGGTTTCAGTTTACGAGAAGAAAAATAATAAGTCGCGGTGTTTTTTTAAAAATTTTAAAAATTGCTCGAACTGAAACCGAAGTAAAAAATTTTAAATTTATTTTTATTATTGCTCGTAAACTGAAACCGAAATAAAAAAAATTAAAAAAAAAGCTTAACAAACCCCACTCATCAGATGAACACCAATTTGTCAACAACCTTCCTCCGTATTGGGCAAAGAATGGTGACCAATGTGAAGAACAACAAAGAAGATTACTGCGACAAAATATAAATTATAACCTATTTTGAACTTTACACCTACCTTACATCATATGAACCACCATGCTAGAAGACTCTCAAGAACAGAGCAGTCTACCATACTGTGATCTTTGGCATAACCTTGCTCAACAACCACACAACCATGCCACCAACTCAAACCACTATCCACCACCACCCAATATGGACCACAAACTTCCTCAACCTCACAACAAGTCCTCAATCGAGCAAGATGCTATTTGCAACCATGAACCCAATCGTAAAACTGTTGAGGTGGTTTCCAAAAGCAGTTTCCTTCCAACTAACAACCAGCTCAAACATCGTCCAAACACACGGAGTCATGCTACGGTGCATGACGGCATATTAGAAACGAAACCGTGTCAGTAGAAGAGCTCTAAGGTAATGTTGGGTAATACGGGGTAATCGTGGACCACAGACTACGGGGCAGATGACGAACAACGTAGGAATAAGTGAAATGATGCTAAACAACGCCAAGGAGAAGGAACATGTAACTAGGCAGTGTAAGTAGAAAAAATGAGAGTAAAAGACTCTCAGTACTTCAAGACAAGATGCTGTTAATGGAAGCTAAGGAGAAAGGAACAGTTTTAGATGCGGAAGCCAAAGCATTCTTGCTGATGTAGAATGTACAGCTCCTTATGAACAGCCACTGGCTATTAACGCGACTAACATGGTTCGAAGAAGTAAGTCAAAGGACGCGTACGATACGATATAAGATGAAGGACCTACATGCAGCAAGGAGCAGCTTTCATAGCTACCCCCCAACTTGTCATTCCACAAGTGGAACCAATGGTGCAAGCACAAGTCAATTCAATGAGGTACACACTGATGCTAATCAAATCTTTGATAATGTGAATCATTTGTTGACACATGAGATGCACTAGGAAGAACACCTAGACTCCGATGTTGAGTCGGATATTGATGACAATACAATTCTATATCATCAGTACCAACTTGACAGCGACGTTCAAGATGTTCCAACTGAGGTATCTTCTGCGCCACCCGGTGAGATATCCATGATTACCATCTTAGATACTGAGAACCCAATAGACGGACATCATAAGGTTTAATCAGTAACAGAAGCCTGGTTACTGACACCTTAAGAGCTGAGCTTGCAAGATGCAAACAAGGAAATGGTTAGTCCTCAGAAACGTAATAAAGGTCGAAAACATTGATTTAGACCAGACCATTATTCAACGTAACAAACGGAATGCTGAGCTTGAAGAAGAAAATGTGTTGCTAAAGTCAAAACTTTCTCAAAACGTTGTGTCAATTAACTCTTTGAAAAATGAAAGTAAAAAGGTTGTTTCTGAAAAGAAGGTCCTTGAGGACAAGTACCTTGAAGAAATAGTTTGTTTAAAAAGTGCTAATAAAGTTGCAACATAAATTTTGAAAAGATTCAACAGACACAACACAACTATACCAATGTTAACAAAAACGACCTTAACCTAGCAACACAATGATTTTCGACAAAAAAGCTCTAGGTCGTAGCAATCGTGGAAACCTCAACAAGCTAATTTTCTCAACCTACCTTGTATGATGGACATGCACTTTTAAACCCCACCCATACCTCTGTTAAAGTGCATGACAGTGAAGACTCATTAGTTCACGCTGAAGTCAGTAGAACTAAGATGTCTACAAGACTAGGGATAATTAAACCCATAAAGTATGCTAAGCTCAATGCCTTGTATAGTCACTTTGTTCCTCAGAAGGAATTGTCCCGAGAACATGTTTATTGGTTACCTGCTGAAGAACTTGCTACTCAGATAAGTAACCTACCCAAACCTGTGACTCCTTTTGTTCGTACTCGTCCGGCAAAGAGTTAAATTTCCACTTGTTTACGAGGCTTAAACTTATCGGATCCCTCAATTTTCACATGTCATAGACCAGACGAACAGATCGAAAACATGTCGCTATCCAACGAGGCCAGGTGTAGTTTAAACCCGTTGAAAAGCATTGTTTACAGAACAAATCGATACCTTTATAGAAATGTATAAAACAAACTTGTTCAAAAACTTAATGAAAACATTGTTACAGAAGTAACTGAATACATGCGGATATTTGACGAGCTGGACACTGAGTATGAACGCTGCGTTCTTGCGAACAAGAACCTGAACATAGAGAGGAAAAATCTTTTAATTCAAAATGACTGCTTAATTGCTAATAGTTTAGAGAAAGATATCTGCTCTATAGAACTTGCTCAGATATTGGTTGGCCCCCTAGTTCCGAATTGCTTTTCATAGAACTTAGATCTAATTGCGATAGGGAACACTCCAAAGTCGTAGAACTTGAAGCTGAGATTTAAAGAAGCAACAAATGCTTAATGAATCTGAAAAACGTTGTGCCTTTATTGAAAAGAAACACTTAAATTAACAAGGTTAAATTTCAAAAATATAAAGAATGTCTTAAAAACCAGAGGGTTTGTGATAATACTAACTCAACTGCATCTAATGCAATTTTTGAAATTAACAAGTTAAAGGATCAGCTTCAAGGGAAAGACGACACCATCAGAAACTTGCAAACTCAGATCAACATCACGAGAATGTTGAATGTAGGATCCACTGTAGGTAGCTTCGATAAGCAGGCCTTAGAAACTGAGCTAAATCAGTTGAAAGATACGCTCACTTCAGTTATAATTCAAATTGATGGGTATAAGGCAAAGAATGTGAATCTGAAACGACGTTATGAAGAACTATTGAATTCTAATACTTACTCACGTTCTACATTCACTGCAAAAATTAATGCCTTAACTGCTGAGAATGCCAAACTAAAAACTGAGTTGATTAGCAAAATAAGTAGTGGACCTACAGCCTCTGAGAAACCCAAAGTAATTGCTCCAGGAATGTATTCCATTAGTCCTAAGTACATTCCACCACAACGAAGAGTCAATAGGGCCATTCCTACCCTTTTACTTAAGAAACAGTAAGTTACTTTTCAAGAAACACCCAGACTTTCAAATAGACCTATACAGAAACCACCAGTGTAACAAAACAAAAAGACTAATGTTCCTGTGAATCTATTCCAACAATAAACCAAACCTGCCACTAGAACTCGCAAACCTATGCCAAAGGAGCCACACTCTGGAAACCCATCGAAAACTTGCCTAGTAAAAGTGTGAACGCGAGGAAGAGCGCAGATCACAATAGGAATTAATGTTGTTGATCATAATCAGTTGTGATTCGTCTTGAAGAGTCTGTGAATACCAAAACCCCCCAGCCCAAACATAGTGTGAATCATACTAAGAAGGTTTGGAAAGCAACCAGAAATCATAATGTGAACACTATAATACAGCTTGGAGACCAACTGGAAAGGTGTTGATAGTTTAAGCCATAGTGGAACCCCAAAGGATGACATTTGTGCGTTGTATGATAACTGTACCTTTAACTAGTGATAATGAACCCATTTTGAGCCTTATAGAACTTGACCCCTATTGGTTAGTTCTAGATTCCAAAGTTAACTATTAATCTCTAGGTTCAGCTGATTGCAAACTTATTGATCAAAAGGCTTGTGTTTCCAAGGGATACTGGTATTATTTGAATGAATCTAAACGCATTGTATCCTTTGTATATTTGTGTATATTTGAGAAAAAACAGAAAAAAAACATTTAGATAAATGGCTTGCAGTTATTTCAGACTGTAACCGTAAACCCTCTTATCCCAGAGACTTAATGTACGTTTTAGTGCATTATTTCTCCACATAACAATGAAGTTGTCTAAGACCCGAAATTTTCACATACCCATATTTTTTATCAAACATGTCAGAGTCACCTTCAAACTTGACCATTAACCCTAGTCTATTATACCCCGGTCAATTGTTTGAGGGGGAAATCAGTATACAAAACAGTTAGCATGTTTGTTGAACGCACTGTTGCGGAAATCTACTACAGAAAGATTGAAATTAGCCACAACCTACATCTTCAGACGGTTTGATTATCACTCCTGTTACGGGTATGTTACTAAGGTCCTTGTTTCAATAATCACATTTATATAAGTGCTTAATTCACTCACCTCAAACATTAAGGGGGGGGCTACGATACATCTTAAATCCTTTAATAGATTCAAAAACCAAACTAAAGCTGCAGAACATTTTAGACACGGGGAGAAAATGTGACTATAAATGTAAACCGAGGATAACTAATGATTTTCGATTGATTCAAAAACGATAAATCCTATGTGCCAAAACCATCTTTTCGATTATCGATGCAATATTGTATGAGGGGAGTAAAAGTGTTATATACTCAACAATGTCAAGAACCAAAGCTTTTGTTGTATACACAGGTATCATGATAATTCACAAAGATCTTTTGTTTCATAGAATAGGGAAAGTATCTTAAGAATGCGCAGGAAATGAGATGTTGTACCAGCCAGGGTAATCCGTAGAAAAAACTCATATACTTGTCTTCGGACAGTATCCACTAGTGAGAATGACTCGTCTTACAAATACTTGTATGAGTTTGATTAGAGCTATGAGGCACTTCATATCTTTCGAGATATCTTTCAAAACATCATCAGAGCATTCTGATTTAAACTTTCGTTGTATCCTAAATAAATTTCATAAGCACATCGAATGTTTTTCAAATCACATTTCCAAGCAAAGGCCTCTACGGTAATAATAGTATTAAAAGTAAATACGCTGTAACAGGTAGAAATAGCGGTATAGTCAATAGATAGTAACTGTACTGACTCACTCTTTACCATTCTATTAGTAGAAATACTCATAGTGTGTATGTCCATGGACATCTGGTTGAGAGAACATCAAGCATACGGGAATCTGATACTTCGGTATTAGAGGACTTAAAGGCTTTGAGCTGGAAAACCTGTCAAGAAGGTTCTTTATTGAATCTATCTGATCACAGGTGCAGTATACATACTGCATGGTGATCGACTCACCATGTTTCCAACACAAAGAGTTGACTACTCCAGAGCAAACGGCTACTGGTAAAGAGATATCAAATCCGTTCCCTACTGATAGTTTGCTAAAAACTATAAGGATTATCATTGCAAACTTTGTTTATGCAACAAAGCATTGACTAGTCCAAAGCAATACCGTCTCATGGTAAAGACATATTCAAATAATCCCCGTTGATATCTAATATTTTTGGCTAAAAACGATATTGTTATCATTGACTCAAGAGATTTGAAGACATCATGAAAGCTAAGTAAATGAAGCTTCCGCACCTCTGAAATCAAAGTCTTCTTTAAAATATTAAAGATCTAAAGAATTGAAGAAGAAAGATCACAAAAGCTTTCATGATTACTGCAAGTATGAGCATGTCGGACCAAAGTTCAGCGAATGGCGAATTGAAGAAAAGATCATAAGTAATTCAAGAAAATCTGAGATCAAGATGAAGTTATCAAATCTAGTAATTCAAGTTTCAAAGAATGAATTCAAATATGTACCCTAAGAAGACCTCAAAAGAAGACCTCACTTAGGGGGAGATTGTTAGAAACATAATTTCACAGTCTAACAAGTGAAGCTCGGTCTTGAAGAAAATTGGCGTTCATAGTTTCGTTGTTAGTAAATAATTGTGAATGTTTTAATGATTAAACGGGCCCAAGATGCAAAAGCCCAGAATAAAGCCAAAGCCCCTCAAAGGCCCTCCTAGCTATCCCTTATAGAGTATAAATACTCTATGTTTTTTTCTCATTCTTAGGTTAAGCTAGTTAAAACTTATTGTTAGATTTTCTAGCCACCAAAAAGGTTTTCTTTCATCCATCAATAAAGTCATTATTTTCCCTGCATTTTGATTCTACACATCATTGTTAAGGTAGTAATGATAGTGATCATAGAACTACACCCCCTTAACCGTTTTCTCGCTCACTGCATCCAAAGACTCCATACTATTGCTGTTAAACCCAAACCCAACTCAAATCCCCTTGGTAAAATCTACTAAACCTAACGACCAGGAATTGAAAAAACCCTATCGTGATCTCTAACAACCAAACCGTGACCCTATTGGTTTTTCCTCTAACAAGAACCCCAAACAGTCACCCGAGGAAACTTCTATCAAAACCAAACGCACCCTTTGGTGTGATACGAATAACCAAACGCACCCTTGGTGCTATTTCTGTCAAACCCAACGCACCCTTATAGTGTCAAGAACAACCCAACGTACCCTTATGGTGCTACCTGTGAAACCAACACCCTATGAGGTTATTTTATAGAACCAAACACACCCTATTTGATGCTAAACCCAGATCCAAACACACCCTATGTGGTAGTTGTGCAGCGATGGTGGCGTCGCTGTGGTGGTGGCGTAGCTGTGGTGGTAACATCGGTGGGGTGGAGGCGGTGATGATGTTCGGTGCATGGCATGAGGTGGTGAGCAGCGGCGGTGGGGCTGGAGTGTAGGTGGTGACGATCAGGTGTGCGGGGCAGCGGTGGTGGTGCGTGTGGAGATGAATGGTGAGGAGGCTGCGGTGGTGGTGTGGCACGCTGAGGTGGAGGTGGTGACGATGGCGTGATATGGTGGTGAAAGTGGTACCATGAAGATGGAGATGAAGGTGGTGGTGGCGTGGTGTTTGCCTCGGCTGCCGGCGGCGGTGGCCGAAAACCTGCCGGAGCGGCGCCGGATTTTGAGAGGAGAGGGGAAAAAATGTGTAAACTAATAACTTATATATATATATATTAAAAGTTATAAAGAAAAGTGGTAAGTCACAAATAGCCTAGGGTTAATTGGGTAAATATTTCCACAGGGACCAAACGTGTAATTTTTGTTAAATATTGTTTCGGGACTCATTCGGGCTAGTTAACGGACGATTCAAAACACGAAACTTGCGCCATTGTTTTCCAAATCATTTTTCCTATAAAAATGAGTATTTACTTGACTATATTTTATAAATGTTTTTATAAAATTTATTTAATGCTTATTATTTATTTTGATAGTCATTGGATGTCTCGAGTAAGCTTTATTCGTAAAAATACAACTTTGACTCGAACATTTGTGTTTTTAATAAACGTTTCTGAATAATATGACAAATAATTTATTAAATATTTTTATTTAATAAAAAGTGATAATTAAATATAATTTAATTATTTTCATGTCTGTACGCGTTGTTCTCGTTTCTAAAATTTTGCGAGGGCATTTCAGTCACTTTCTGTTTGTTTTCGCGTCTCGGGCAAAACTAAAAAGTTGTCTGGAATGTCGTTTTACATCAAATTGCTTTAGAGTCCGAGTTGTGAAAACGTGATTTAGCGGGTCGTTTTTGATAAGTTAACTTAGGAATAACATATACCTTCTCGTTTTCAAGTCAAATAAGCTAAAAATAAATTTGCACATGAGAGATATGTAATAATAAATATGATTTATTATTTAAATATGTTCCGAAAAATTTCCGGTTACGCGGTAATCGTTTTTATGTGACAATAGAAGATCAAAAGTCAAAAAGTCAAGTCGGACCCGAAAAGTCAAAGGGTAAAATAGTCATTTAAAATTTCGAAAATTGCCAGTTGTTACAGTACCTACCCCTTAAAGAAATCTCGTCCCGAGATTTAATTTGTGTTAACCGATTGTGTGACTAAGAAAGGATTTAAGATTTAATAAACCAGTTCTAAACAATACGCTGATAACTTTATTCAGCAAAATTCGATGTTCCGACACTTCTCAATATACCAAAAATTTTGGCTAGGTTTGACCAGGATATTTAATCCATCAAAATAGTTATCTCAAAAACAATATCACTACATGTCTTATGACTGATATACACGCGTTATAAGGAAAGTCTCTTAATAGTGAAAGCGTCGAGGGGAAAAGTGTAGTCGCGTGAGTATGTTTGTATAAGGTTTTAAATGTCCGAGGACGGAGTCTCGTTTCTGATATCTGTAATGTTCGATGATTCACGTCAATGAGGCTTATGGATGTAAGTATTCAACTTACTTGGCAGTACTAGGATGTATCGCGACCTAAGTCTTCGTACTAGTGGCCCGAAATGAATAGTTCAACTATCTCTCTCGTCGATAGGTGCTTATCTGGCTTAAGGGGGGTTGCATTACCTATTGGATAAAGTTGTACAAGCTGGGATGTATCGTGACCTAAGTCTTCGCACTAGTGGACCGCTCCAGGACCCAACAACAGCAACCATAACAACAATAACTATAACAAACGGTGATGGGATGTGGAGAGTGATGATAAATCTAGAAACAATATCCCCAGTATAAAGTTTAACAAATGGGAGGAGCTCGCGGGAGAGCTTATGCGATAGACGGCGGAATATGGTACTCAGTCGTTAGTTCGAGGATGAATCAACTCCATTAGCTCAAGAGTGTAACAAGTCTGTTAGCTCCACCAACAGTTCATGATCGTAAAGATTTGTAACGGCAAAAGTAATAACTTAAGAATGAGATAAGGTAGTTTAAGTGAGGCCTTAAGATTCTGCTGAGTGGTAAGGCACGATTGTGTTTCTAGACCTTTTTAACGGATTCCGGTGATTATCGGTTTCGAGTTCATACTCGTGACATATCGGATACCATTAAGCCCACTCATTTATAATTCATTATTTGCATAAAGAAGCGTCCCAATTTATGTAAATAATGATTTATGCAAATAATGAATT
>BQNB010105069.1:0-23684 GCA_026074375.1 Tanacetum coccineum
GTCACTTAGCCGCAAGGTTGGGATGTGCCAAGACGAAAGTCGCTACATGGGATGATCTCGCCTTTAAACTCATTATTCTTGGGTAATGTTTTGCAAAACGTTGATGCATGGTTGAAATTCAAAATAGCACAATCACCTAAGATATAATAATTGTCGGGTGTGAAAAGTCCACAAGTTGCAAATATGAGTAATGTTAACATCTTTACTGATATTTAGCTGTGATATCATTTTAAGCTTGGTTTGGATAAGTGAAAAGTCGGGGACGATGAATTTATCCTTTTTGGGGCATTCTCGAATCGAAATGCATCTTGCTCTATGATCCCTAACAGTTATGAAAATAATGAAAGTTGAAATATTCGAAGTTTATCTACATAAAAAATGAAAAAGTTTTAGAAAAATGGAAAATATGGTGTTTTATAACTTGTGATTTCTTAACTCTCTCCACAAAAGTCTTTGCTACTTTTCAAAGATTTAGTTTAGGGAAGTTTTGAGGTATTTGGTTATAAAGCATATATCATTGCGTGAGGACACGCAATCGCTTAGTTTGGGGAATTTTGATATATGTGAAAACACATATCCGTTTTATATCAAAAATGACCCATAAAAGACAAAATTGTGCTTTAAATGCTTGTATATTGCTTGTTTTGTCTTTGTGATTGTGTAGGTACGGATATTGCAAAAATCTCAAGAAAACGGTCAAAACCGGACAAACACGGACACGGGAAAGGAAAGAGAATACAAAGAGCCGGAAGAATGCTATCAAAGGTCAACAAAAGTCAACTCTTGGTCAACAAAAGTCAACATATGGTGAACAATGGTCAACCATAAAAAGACAAAACCCAAAAATTCCAAATCAGTCCCTCAAAGTTAACCAAATTACAAAAATAATCCCTAAACCCTAACGGTGTTAACTCTTGTTTATAAGAGTTAACACCCGTTAACCCTTATAACAATACCAAGCCCGAGCCCAATCCAATACACCCGGCCCAAAATCCTTTTATAAGTCCAAGTCAAACCCCGGGTCAACAAAATCAAATGCACCCTTTTATAAAAAAGTAAAAAACACGGGAATTTCTGTTGTTACTGTTCACCCATCGTCCCCGTTTTACCTCGAGCTTAAATCAAAGGGGTAATTCAATTTGGCTACGTGGCTTAGCAATTCAAGTGAAAAGGTACACCTTGGCAGAGTTATACATCATCCAAGGCTCCCATTGGTCAATTCCTAAAAGGGAATGATACGCGTACAAGGAAGGAAACACACCAAGGAGTGGGTTTTTGCACTAAAACGCTCACGAAAGAAGCACAACATGTCACATCATGGATTGCCACGCTGGCAATCCGTGTGAGCTAAGATTTAATCTAACGGACGACAATGGAGATCCAATCATTGGAAGAAATGAGCCAGGATTGATGGGATCGTGTAACAAACTTTGGACCTAGAAGCTTCTCCTGGCAGCTATAAAAAGACTCCTTCACTCTCACATGATCATCTTCCTTTTTCCTAAAAAAAACTTTTAGTTTCATTAGCTTATGTAGTTTTCAGTTTTAAATGTAATTTTTCTCTTTAAGCTTTTGTAACTTTTAATTTCCAAAGCATTGTAATCCGTTTTAAGAATTTATAAAATTCATCATTTTAAGTTTTCATAAACTGTGTTACTCAATAGCTCTTATTACTCTCAAATGTTGTTGCTACTGTTACATAAGCTCCTAATAAGCTCATATAAGCTTCTTTGAGTCTCTAAGCTCAAATTGCTCAATTCAGTCATTTAATCTACTATAACTCTAAAAACAGCTTAAAGACCTTAGCTATTTGGATTTTTGAGCTTTTGGAGGATGAGTTTACTTTGGAAGAGCTCATATGGACTTTTACTTGCTTATTTACAATAAGCCAGAGCTTGTAGACAGCTTTTGAGCTTAGTTGCCTTTATTTAGCTAAGGCAGAGGTAAATTCCACCTTTAAAACTCAGTTTATTATAGCTTAAATATTGCTTTGTCTAATTACAGCTTATTAGTTGCTTAATTGTGCTTATTAATGTGTTATTATGCTTATTAGACTTATTTGATAATCTATTTTTAGTTAATATAGCTTAGATCTTAATTTTGTTTAAATTGTCATTAAAATTAATAAAAAACCAAAAATATTAGTGTAGCTAGTAGCTTATTGATTTCAGCTTATTGTATTAGTGTTTTTAGCTTTTTAGGTCTATTATAAGTTGTTTATCATCTGGTTATTTAGATTTGAGCTTTGGATTGCATTTTCATAAATCTAAATGGTTTTGAGTCTATTAAAGGGGAGTTTGGGCACATCAATAACTAACTACAAGTTAGTACAGCTTGTGGCCTTTTGGTCTTCAAAGTTTGTTTTAAAACTCTCATTTAGGTTTGTTTAAACTAGTATCATAAGTCATAATAGGGTTAATTCAGTTTTCTTGAGTTAAGTATTCCCTAAGGGACATAATCTAGATCTATATATCCGTTGCTAGATAAGCTTAATTCAAATTTAGTTAGTGTCTTTGCTTAATTTGTATCTAGGCATGAGTTTTAAGAGTGTTAGAAATATAATCATAGGTCTGCATTTTGTCTAGTTTAAGTTTAGTCACAATTGTGTCAACTGCATCAGCAGTTACAATAGCAAACTTCCATTTTCTAGCTTAATTTTTAAGGAGTTAAAATAGCATTTAGCTTTTGATTTTCAGATTATAAGTAGCTTTTAGGTCATAATTCATTAGTTTAGATTTAGTTTTCAAAATTAAGCTTAATTTGTCATTAGTTTTTAGATTTTAAATAAGCATTTTGTCTCTTCATTTTTCAAAACCAAACTCAGCATAAGCTGTGTAAACTGTCTGTTTAGTTAATCTTTTTCAATAAGCTATTGTTTTTCAAAGTCTTTTCAAAAAGT
Organism: Tanacetum coccineum; assembly: GCA_026074375.1. Lineage (NCBI taxonomy): Eukaryota > Viridiplantae > Streptophyta > Magnoliopsida > Asterales > Asteraceae > Tanacetum > Tanacetum coccineum. The sequence goes on from BQNB010105069.1 coordinate 2,900, forward strand.
TTGTTTAAGAAGTATTTAAGCTAATCTTTTAGAAAAACCAAGTTTCACTTCTTAAAAAGCTTATTTTCTAGCTTAAATTTAAGCTCAAAGTGTGTCTTAGGGACTGTTTAGTTTTAAGAGTTTTTCATAAGTGCTTACTTTGAATTACTAGATTATGGCTTATTCTGTGTGCTTATTCTTGTTCAATTAAGCTTTTTAGGTTAGTATTAGCTTAATAGTAGCATAATTTAGCTTATAGTGGGCTTTTTTAGATTATTAGCTTAAGATAAATACCTAAAAAATTGAAGTTAGTGATTCTGTCATCTTTTCAGCTAATTTTTAGCTTATTTAGGGCTTTTCATAAAAAGTTGCTTTTATTGAAAATGATAACTTTGCTTTTATAAGTTTTTGAAAATAAAAAAAACAGGGGAAAGTGGAAATTGGGGGTGAGCAAGACTCGAACCTCCGACCTCAACACTTTCAACCCTTTTATAACACACACACCACACTCACTACCACTGCGCCCTTGGGTCTTTTTCATTATACCTTTGCAACATTTATTCTTTATACACATTTTCCCTCTTAAGCTTAATAAGTCGTTTTTAGCTTATTTCATGGCTTATTCGATAAGCTGTGATCTAAAGCTTATTTTTCCTAGGTTCTAATTAGTATAAGCTATTTTCTGTCATTTTTCTAGAATTTTTAGAGTTAATTTAGTATTTTAATCATTTATTTTCATTAAAAACTTTGAAAAATCATAAAAAATAGAAAAATAATCAAAAAAATAAAAATATTTTTTAAAAAATTTTCTTTTATCCTAAAGTTCATAGGAAAATTAGTTTTACTTTCGTAGGGTCTAAATTGCAAAATTTCGTTTTCTAAAGAACGGGATTCGTTCTTGATTTCGTTTTTTGTGTTTTAACATTCATTTTAACTCCGTTTTTGTTCTAGTTTTCTTTAAACTTACTTTTTAGTCAATTTAAGTCCATTTAAAAAGAAAAACTCAATTTAGGTTTAATTTTATAAATTTAGGGTTTGTAGCTTCCGTTTAAGGTTCCCGTTTTGCGTTTTTAGTTAAAATTTAAATTCCCGTTGTTTGTTTTCATGCTTAATAGTTAGAGCTTGTTACTTTTAATTGTTAAAAGTAGATAATCAAATCAACTATTGTTTCCCATTCAAATCATTGTCCGAACAACAAACGTAGTTTCAATTTCACAAATCGTTGGGGAAAACGACCCGGGGAATCATACTTCCCGGTTAATATACGTATTATATTATATTATATATATTTTGAAGAGTTTCCTTTTACCTTTGTCCTCAAGGGTAAATTGGTGATTTTCCATAGTATTATATATATTATTTTACGTGTGTTAAAATTGACGAATCAATTTTTGGCGCCGCTGCCGGGGATTTGTGATTACGATTCTATCGTTTGAAGTTTGTTGATATTAATTTGAAGAACCTTTCATTTTTGAAAGTTTTGTTTTTGTTAAAAAAAATTAAAAAATAACTTAAATGATATTTCACAAACGCAATTAGATGGTGATGTAGCTATATAGAATTATATATAGTAGTAGTTATTCAAGGTACTTAGTATTCATACGACCTATAATTGATTAGGTTGCATTCGGGCGTATTTGTGACACATTTTTTTGTTGTGATTTACGTTGTTAAACTCATCCACTCGAGGTGAGTTCATAGCCCCACGTTTTACATTTTATAATGATTTATAAGTTTTGGGGGTGAGAACATGATTTGTTTTACAATTGGACGCAAGTGGACATTTTATATTCAAACTGATTACGTGTTTGCCTAAGTAGCGATAACCCAATGTGCCCACTATCATGAACTGTAAATCACCTGGAGGGTGAGCGCGGGTGTTATAAATAGATCTATTGGGGGTGACGCCCCCGTTCGGGTGATTAGCTATCACTGGACAAACGAACGTGTAACATGGCGGATCAAGGGATGTTCTGGGTTAGAACATTATCATGGGCAATGTAGGCAATTTATATTGCAATTCATTTATGTCAAGCTTTAGTGTCATGGGATTAGGAAAACATAATTACATTTTTGTGATGTTTACATTTAATGTATTATCACGGGGGAATCCTGCGGTCCTACACTTATTCATAAACCTATGAATTCACCAACATTATTGTTTATGTTTTAAAGCATGTTTTTCTCAGGAGATCAATAAGGCACGAGGTGCAAGGGATACATTGGTGGTCGTTATTTTGGAAGTCAATTGTATTAAAGATTTGGTTGCATTACATTTGGGGAAAACGTTTGTTTTCGAACTAGAATCTTTGTATAATTTAACAATGAACAAGTAAAGCTTCGGGCTTTTGTATCAAACACGTTGCTAAATCCAATGTATCGGTTTTAAACGACACTTTTAAAGGTCGTTCTCATATCTTGTGCAATGGTATTATGATGTAACACTCCTGGAAACATATTCCGCTGCGATCCATTTTGGAGGTGTTACAGAATTGGCTACTATAGTCTGCTTCTTACATTGCCATGAAATTAACCTCTTGCCAAGAAATTGACAACATCCTATTGTGGATTTCCTGTCAAGGCTAGCTCCAGCATAATCACTATCAGAAAAGGCTTCTAAGTCAAAAATACTCGGAATCCTAGGATACCATCAAGGGCCAATGTTAGGGCTGGACCTTTTAAGTATATAAAGATCATCTTCACTGCATGAAGATGTGAAGTCTTTGGAGTAACTTGGAACCTTGCACAAGCACAAACAGCAAACATTATGTCTGGCCTGGAAGCTGTTAAGTACATCAATGACCCAATCATTGATCTATATAGATGAACATCAACATCTTCAACTTCTTCATCCTTGATTAATGATTTGTTAGTCTCCAATGTAGTGCATGCTGTCTTTACTGAGGAGAAATCAAACTTTTTCCAATTTTCACGCCACATACTTGTCTTGACTGATGAAGATTGCATCATTCTTTTGCTTTACCTACAAGCCTAAGAAAAAAGTAAGTTCCTCCATAGAACTCATCTGGAATCTCTTGTGCATCAAACTTTCAAACTCTGTACATAAAGACTTCTTAGTAGACCCAAAGATGATGTCATCTACATACACCTGATCTAACAGATATACTTTGTCTCTTTTAATAAACAAAAGTCTTATTCTATGACCCCTCTTCTAATACATTTTCTATTAATGTAGGTAGACCAAAGTTCATACAGGCTCTGAAGAGCTTTGATTGCTAGGACATATAAGGCCTTAATCTACCTTGTAACCTTGTTAGGGAACTGTATGTGGATTTCAAAACCTGAGAGGTTGACCACCACACATATTACCTCCTCTTCAATCGTACCATATAAAAGGCGATCTTCACATACCATTTGGTACACATTGAATCCCATAAATATTCATAGGCTAAAATAACACTGTTTGCTTCAATTCTAAGCAACCAGGAGTAATAGTTTAGCCAGTTCATGGAACCTGTCAGTGTGGGCGACATAATTGGCTCCTACCATAGTGTGGTTCCAAAAATCATTCTCTAGTTTCTCCATCTTGTTGCTTGGGCATAACTCCTCTGCAAGCAACGCCCTAAAATCATTCCAACTCATACCGATTGTAGCTTCACGACCTATCGCTTGGACTTGTGTGTTCCACCAAGTCAAAGCTTTATTCACAAAACATCTAGCAGCATACCACACTCTCCGATTCGCAGTACAACCACTGTTATCAAACACCGACTCCATCTTTTCTATCCAACAGGTGAGTGCTATTGCACCACCCTTTCAATCAAACTCCTTAGGGTTACAAGCAGTGAAAGTCTTGTAGGAACATCCATTGTTCCTACCATTCACATTGGCAGTCACCTGAGTGACGATCTGAGGAATGATATTCTATAACTGTTGTGCAATTATTGTAGAAATGTCAGGATTCGATTCTAGGCTTAGTTCCAGGGTCGGTTCTGGGGTCAGGTTTTGACGCGTAGGTCAAACCATGTTTCTATAAAAGGAAAGGAATAATATATATTAAACGGGAGAAGACGAATTTCGATCCTATACTTCTATAATAGTATATATATACATACTACTATCATAATACTATACACCAATGTGTCAACACTAACCAATGTAATCATACTTGCAAGTCCACTTGTACTGGGGCGCGTGAATAATTATGTTGGCCACCATAATTATTGAGGCTCCCTAGCACAAACGTACTCCTCCTATGACGACACTTCTTAGTTTAACACAACCCTCACATACAATTCATTTAATCACATAACAGCACATAAGGAACAATTTCAACCATAACTCCATCCATTTCATAAAATACTAAATCAATATCCAATATTCGAAAATAACAATTCCTAAAACATGGTTTTGACTAAAGACCGACAAATAAACCTAAAATGGATGACAAGGGGATGCCCTAAGGCTAACTACTAGCCGTGGATTCAAGATCCGAGTCGCTGTCTGATATCACATACTCCATCTGTTCCTAAACTTCCTTCAACCCTTCATTCTCCTCCACTTCCTCTCCCGTTGCTAACTTGTATCCACGAAACTTTCAGGAAACTTAATGACAATGTCATCCTTGGTTGTCACCTTTGTTTTCCATTCCATGACTGAATCTCCCTTAACATCCTTTATGGTCATCTTCTCTTCAATATGGCATGAGTAAAGGCCAATTGGAACACGAGTCCTACGATTTGTTCTCTTCATCCTAAGTCATGTCCCTGGCTCAAGGAAACTCCTACACCCGGTTGCAAAGACGGTTCCTTAACAGAACTTCTTATGAAAATGGGAAGGCATAGCTAACTAATAACGAGGCAATACGCACTAAATCAGCTATGGGTAGGCAACAAAACTAAGGCGATAACTTAACAAAATAGGAAATATAAAAGCTACGCAAAAATAGAGGGGAAGCATAGCAGTTATAAAAATAAACACTTGAGCCCTAAATGCATCTACATGAAGGACCCCTAGGTTATAGTCTAGGCTCAACCACCTACTTCTCTATAACCAAAGGCTCTGATATCAATCTGTCACACCCCGCCAAGGCGGAGACGAGAAAGGGAATCATCACAACACTTTGCCGTCTATAAGAGAAACTAAAACATGCATAAAGATACAAGGTATAGACACACAGTGCCATGAAAATACCCAAAACACATCAATAAAATCCAAAAGGCGTCTGACATTGAAATAAAGGCAGTTCATGCCAATGTCATGACAATGCAAACATTCAAACATCCTATCAAAGCAAAACGAAAATCATTTAGCATCCAAAACAAATACGAAATCTAGATAACTAAACTTCGTCAGCTGCCTACGGTCCATCTAGCCACTTTTCCTAACTTTAGTCTCATCCTGCTGAATACCTGAAAATGATGCTTATACGTCAACACAATGGTTGGTGAGAAACATAGGTTTTCAGACACACATATTTAACCCGTTACCAAAACAATTTAAACAATTCTTGCAATTATAAAACAATACGCTTTGCATGAAAATTATACTAACTAACATACAAGCTAACATGTAATTCAATCAAATCAAATCAAATCAATTATTTAAACGCCAAGCAAACGACCCATATCGCCCTTGGATATTACCAACTCTCTTTCCCTCTAGCTCAGGCCAATGATACCCTTAAGTAATCCACCTAACTAGGCCACATAACAATATCACATCTCAAAACATGTAGCACATAACGCACATTAGTCACATAATAGTCCATGCATTTACACTAACACATAATAACAGGAATTCAAAACTCATTTAAACACTTGCATCATTTCCATCCCAAGTTTAAAACAATGTAAAAAAGTGGGACTACATAACTAACCTGAATACTCAACACGCAGTTTCCAATTCCTATCACACAACTATACAAATAAATAAACACGATTACACGCGACCAAGCTAAAAGCTCTAGTCCATGTAACACACATATGATGGATGTCTAGGGGTTTGATTAACCATCATGGGTCACCCGGACACCATGCCCAACCTTAACCACTTCATTAACTCATTACACTAGTTAACTACAATTTGTTCAAAAATGCAGAATTTTAGTGTGACTTTACCCTCTCAAAACCCTTACTTACTGACCTTCATAAATTATACTAAAAATTATCTAAGTTTTTCTATGAGTTTACTAACTACCTCGTGATTCCCAAGCACTCATTACATGAAAAACTATCCAAAATAAAATCCAACTTCAAAACTGTCCCAATTTGGATCTGATTGCACACCAAAAAGTATGGCTCTAACTATCATACTTATACACACAATCAGAAGCTCTCCTTCTAGGATTTCTTTATATACATATAGAACTTAATTAATTTATATTGGGTAATCTTAATTCTACTTTTAAGTTAGGGTTTTACCCTCCTAAACATGACCTAAATCTGACCCGTATAAACTGTTTTGACAACTTTTCTTGTAACTAATGTTTAACTAACTTCCAGAACTCCAAATCAAACGAGGCCAGACTTTTTGAAAACTAGACTCTTTGAGATACAATTTAGGCTTTTGAATCATATCAAAACATGTTTTTAACATCTAGATATCATCAGTTGAAATCAGACTTAAATTCTGTTCAACTCTAAATCATAAATTAACGCGATTTAAACCTAACCGCTTACACCAACAAGATCCTAATTAAACATTAATCACTCTAATATGATCAAAACATCCTTAATTAATGAAGTTTTTATAAACCCTAATGATCCATCATATTAATTGTTACATGTTTTGTTGATAAAATATAATGCCTAAAAACATTACTAATATTTTTCACATCTTTACATTTTGATAATCAAAGAATATAAAAACGTTCAATGTAAAATTAAACGTAAACAAGTAATTAGTAGTAAATTTGCATTTCGAAATATTTATCACTTCAATGTATTAATAAATAAATGTTTAATGCATTTTATGATCAAAGGAAATTTTTATTCAACCTCACACTTTTATAAAATGTTGTAAACATTTTTATAAACATTACAAAACATTTTCTACAATTAAAATTTTTTTTAATCTATTAATTTACGAATTTATCCTCATTACCTTTAGTTTTTCATTAAAAACAAAGCTAAATTGGGTAAACCTCTTCATACATAATACGCAACTTACCAACCTTCTAAACAATACCTTTTCATTCGTACATTTCACTTTCTATATTTTGGATAGTTTACCTCTAATTCTTCAATCTCTCTCCTTAACTTATTTCCATCATATTTACATTTTTCATAAACGCTTAACACATAATTATCCCGTATTGAAGTACAATGAATGCCAACTAAGTAATTACTTTTCCATTATCACTATTCTGACAATCGAATGGAATATTATCACTTAAACACAAACAAACTTAAAATGAGAGATCATACCACTCTCAAAATGATATCATGACCTAATTCAAAATCCATACTTGCACTCATATATATACACATGCATAATGTATCACACAATGTTCTCTTTGTCATTCTAAAGTGTCTACTAAACTCTGATTATCACGGTTGTTACAGGTGGCTCGTGATAGTATTGGATCTACAGGTTTTTCTGAAAAGATAGTTTCGTTTTATGTTTTTGGTATAATACAGGTTGTAAGTCTGTATGTTAGGACCCTAATTCGGTAAGTGAAAGTGTAGGTTTTTGGTTTTCATGATAAAGGTTTCACGTTCTTCTTGGTTCGTGATCTGTATTGGTTTTCTTTGGTGCTGTTATTGACTATATCTATACACAATCTGCTTGGTGATATATGGGTTACGAACGGAATTTATGAAAACCCTAAAATTCGTATTTGCTATTGCTGAATCGTTGAAACCAACTGATCTTGAACAAAACCTTAATCTAGGGTTTTATACTACTTGTCATTAATTGTCTGATCTTGTTGGAGAATTGTGTACAGATCGCTCGACTTTACCTCAAGGATGATGATGCTGTGAATGCAGAAGCTTTTATCAATAAAGTTTTGTTTTTTGTTAATACTACAGTCACAACAAGGTGTAAAAGAATTCAAGGGTTTTTAAAGTTTTTATGGTTTTGTCTGTTTCGTTTTTATGTGCTTTCTGATTTCATGGAGCAAACAGGGCAGGTCAAAAAAATAGTGAGAATCTGCTAGTGTTTCAAGTAAGGGTTTCGAAAACCCTAAAAGGAAGTACACAAACCCTAAAAAGTGTATCTTCTTTTGGTGAAGATAAGGTTTACTTATGGTCGGTTTATGGACAGAAGAAGGTGCAAAGATTGTGAAAAGAAAAGGTTTCAAATTTCGGGTTTTGATCGTGTGTTACTCTTGTCAGATTCTATTTTGAACTTGTCGTGATGATGATTCTTTATCCATGGGAATTCAGATTGTATGATGGTAGCACTTAAAAAGTTACTGTGTTGTTTGTATATGGTATGTATTCGGTGCGATTCATTGGTGCTTGGTGTTTATTACTCTTTGCTGCTATTATATTTTTATGATGCAATGAAGTTAATATGCAATGTAAACTTAAATGGTGCGCAGTATTAAGTTTTTCGATTCTTTAAGTACTAAAAAGCGTTAGTTACTACTACTAAGGTAAAAGTAATTACTATTGCTCGGGGTAAATGAATTACTACTGCTAGCATTGTTCGATATCGGATAACACACAGCTGGCATTCTCTATTGGATAGATGGATCTTGGATAGAAAAGGCTATTTTTAGGATTAATTGTAAGAATTGATTACGGAGACAATTTTTTTATCACTTATTTAAAGTTGAAGTGAAATTTTCATAAGTGCGTGTTCTTATCATATCTTAAAAGTTAGGGTGGATAGATGATGAGAAAACTTTTAAAGATAACTTGTTCGTGCTTATATGATGTTGATGAAGACTTGCAAAATCTAGCAATGGTGTTCAATGCGCACATTTGCTATCACTTAAAGGAGTTACGTTGTAGTACTCAGTGTCTCATTGAAGATGAGGATTTTGTCAAGAGATTGAGGTCTACTCATAATCAGCAGTATGAGTTAGGAGTCACGTGGATAGTACAAGACATAAGACACAAGTTTGGGTTATTCTACTTCTACATCAAGTTTGTTATACTGAGTTTTATCCATCAGTAATCATTACAAAAAGCCTACAGAATTTGAGATTCAAGAGATGGTTAACATATTGGTTTCAGGGGAAGCTTAATTGACAAAGTGTTTAACCATCAGGATATGTTCATGCACCACTCAAGAAGGAAGGTTTTCATTACTACTGCTAGTCATTATTACTACTGCTAGTTTAAGTTTCTACTGCTTAAATTCATTTCTTTCTTATTGTGCGTAATGGTGGGTAATTTAAGTCATTGGAAGGCTGGATTGGTAGTGTAGTATATGGTTTGTAGTTGTAAAGATTCAAGTTGCTTATCTTCACAAGACCCCTATTGGATTATGACAAAAAGGGGAAGAAGATTACAAAGATAAGATTTGCAGCTTATTATGTGTGGTGATATGAGCAGGTTACAAAGGAAATCTAAATTAAAGGGAAGTTTTTCTTTCATTCAGGGAGATCCATGATCTCAACTTCAAGAGAAGCTTTGATTAAAGGCTTTATGATGAAGTTCGTGCAAGAACATTGTTTGTTTTGTCATCATCAAATAGGGGAAGATTGTTAGGAATTATAGATTTGATGAGACAAAAGAACAAAAGAATGAAACAAAAAGATCAAAATTTACTTCAAGGTTTTTCTAGCAAGAATTGTGTTAGGAAGTTTCTTAGGGCATTACATCCAAAATGGCGCGCGAAAGTCACAGCGATTAAAGAATCAAAGAATCTAACAACCTTACCTCTTGACGAACTTAACGGTCAAAGGCAATAAAGAACAAAGTAGATCTATTGCATTAAAGGTGAAAAAGGAAGTAAGTGATGATGATAGCTCAAGCTCCGATAGTGAAGACGAAGAGTATGCTATGGCCGTAAAGGAATTCAAGAAATTCTTCAAGAGACAAGGAAGATTTGTAAGACAACCACGAGGCGATAGAAAAACCTTCCAAAGAAGTAGAAATGATGGCTATGGTAAAAGTGAAAGAAAATGTTTTAGATGTGGTGATCTAAATCACCTCACTAGAGAATGTTCAAATCCATCAAAGAACAATGATCAAAGAGCATTTATTGGAGGAGCATGGAGCGACAATAGAGAAGATGAAGTGGAAAAGACTAAAGATGAAACTTGTCTTGTAGCTCAAGCGCCTAATGAAATATGCCTAGGAATAAACTTGGAATCCAATGAGTGGATTAAAGATAGTAGATGCTCAAAACACATGACCGGTAATCGAAAGTTATTTTCTTCATACAAAGCATACAACGGAGGAAACGTAATCTTTGGGAGCAACTTGCGCGGTAAAATCATAGGCAAAGGTACGATTTCTCAAGACTCCCTAATAATTGAAAATGTTGAGCACGTAGATAACTTAACATATAACTTGCTTAGTGTAGGTCAAATATGTGATAACAAATGCAAAGTAATATTTACCGAACACGATAGCGAAATAATCAAAGACGAAAAGGTTATAGGTAAAGGAATTAGGAAAGGAGGAATATATGTAATGAAACTAGGAAATAAACCGGAAGACAAAATATGCCTTGCAACATTGGACGAAAACTCCACACTATGGCATAGGAGATTAGGTCACGCTAATATGCAATTAATTCAATCATTAGCATCTAAAGAATTAGTTAGAAACCTACCCAAACTAAAATACGACCGACATTTTTGTGATGCTTGCAAAATTGGAAAACAAGCTCATGCAAGTCACAAGGCTAAAAATATAGTTTCAACAACTAGATGCTTAGAACTACTTCACATGGATTTGTTTGGCCCCTCCGCCATACGAAGTTATGGAGGGAATCGTTATACCTTAGTAATCGTAGATGACTATTCTCGATTCACATGGACTAGATTTTTAGCAAATAAAACCGAAGCCTTCGAAAAATTCGAAATATTTAGCAAAATGATCCAAAACAAATTAGGATGTTCCATTGTATCAATTAGAACGGATCATGGTCGGGAATTTGATAATGAAGTACAATTCGGAAACTATTGTGATTTAAATGGGATATCTCACAATTTTTCCGCTCCTCGTACTCCACAATCAAATGGGGTAGTAGAAAGAAAAAATCGCACTCTACAAGAAATGAGTAGAACCATGTTAAACGAACAATCCATTCCTCAAAAATTTTGGTGTAATGCGGTCGATACGTCAACCTATATAATTAATAGAGTTTCCATTAGACGTATTTTAGGAAAAACTCCATACGAGTTGTTAAGAGGTAGGAAACCAAACCTTAACTATTTTAGAGTATTCGAAAGTAAATGCTTTATTCTTAATACAAAAGATTACCTCACCAAGTTTGACCCAAAGTCGTACGAAGGTGTTTTCCTAGGAATTTGGAAAATAGTAAAGCTTACGTAATACTTAACAAACAAACAATAAAAGTTGAAGAGTCGTTGAATGTAACTTTTGATGAAACTCCTCTCCCGCCTAAAACATCACCATTGGAAGATGATGAGTTAGTCGAAGAAGCTATTGAGGTTAGTAAAACAAAACCCATAGGTAATGATCTTGAAGACATTTCATTATAAAATAATCAAATTGTAAATATAAAGAATCTAAAAACTCAATCCCTAAAGAAAAACGTTATTGGTAATCTAAATCAAAAGTAAACTCTTAGGTCGCAAGCTCAAGACAAAAGCAATTTCTTTTGCTTTATTTCAACAATATAACCTAAAAATATAAATGAGGCATTAAAAATATGAAAATTGAGTAATGGCCATGCATGATGAACTAAACCAATTTTAAAACAAATGGTGTTTGGGAACTAGTCCTAAATCACATATGAATATGACCATTACGAACAAAATGGGTATATAGAAATAAAACTCGATGAAATGGCGTGTAACTAGAAACAAAGCTAGGTTAGTTCGCCCCAAGGATTATACTCAATTAATAAAGAATTGATTATGACGAAACATATGCACTCGTAGCTAGATTAGAGTCCATAAGATACTTTTTCGCTTATGCTTGCGCACTAGACTTTTAAGTTATCCAAATTGGATGTGAAGAGTGGATTCCTTAACGGTTTTATCAATGAGAAGGTTTACGTGGCACAACCTCCAGGATTCATTGACTTCGCAAAACCTAATTATGTCTATAGACTTAAGAAATCTCTTTATAGTTTAAAACAAGCCCCAAAAGCTTGGTACGATCGATTAAAAGCCTTTCTTATTAAACATGATTACTCCATGGGAATGGTAGATAATACACTCTTCACTAAAAAGAAAGACTCTGTTAGCCTCAAAATATTGAGCCGAACAGGAAGTTTGTTCATTACGTGTACGAGTCTCGGTCATTTAATTAGTTAACGTTGTAATAGGAAAGTATCGGGAATCGGGCTCGATAGTTAATCTAATCTTGTATATGTTTCGGGTTTAATCCCAAGCAAAACCGAGCGGAGTCTCGTTATACTATCCCGCGCGTCACATTAAATGTGTAGGGGTATATATAGTATATTTTTTCACTTAGAAGAATTACTTCTTTCATTTCTATCTATAAATATCTTTCTCCTTTCTCTAATCGCTCTACTCTCTCTCTTCTTTCTCTCTCTAAATCAACTCAATCTTTCTTTATCTCTTTTCTAGTTCGATTCGTGGTTCGTAATATGAAGTGAAAGTGTTAATCGGGATCCTACAATTGGCATCAGAGCTACGTGTGGATTCGTGGTTGATTCTTGTGGTTCAACAAGATCAAATTCGTGTATTTTAAATTATTATGTGTATTTGAAGTCACAAAAAAAAATCAAACCCGGATTTTTGTGCTTAGATGTGTGAATGTTTATGTTATTAAGCAAGATCTAGGCATAAGGTAACTAATTGTGCAAGAGAAATCAAGTTAAAAGGTCAAAAAGGGTGATTTTTAAGCGATTTTTGGTGGAAAAAGTCGTATATTTCGTCGTTGCGGTTTGACTCTCTGCAAAGTTCGATGGTTGCGTTTTGTTCATTGGTTCGCGTTTTGATCATTGGTTTGCGTTTTGACATTGGTCTTATTGAATCATAAGTTGCGTTTTGATAATAGTTTGCGTTTTAATCTGGATTGCGTTTTGATGAACCTATATTGCGTTTTGGGACTAGTGAGAAAACTTCTGCCCAAATCAAGACTTCATGGCGGTTTGAACCAAATCTCAAAGCTGAGTTTGATTAATGGTCATTGCGTTTTGATTCATAAAGTCATTGCGTTTTGGTTGTATTGCGTTGGTGTCACTGCGTTTTGCCTTTATTTCAGTTTTGGTGTCACTGCGTTTTGGTGTCACTGCGTTTTGGTTAAAGATAGCACTGCGTTTTGTCTAGAAATCTTGTGTGAAGAAAAGGGTTTCAGTAAAACAGCCATAACTTTTGATCCGTAAGTCCGTTTTAGGCCCGTGACCTCTCAAATCGAAGAGAAAAACGAGACGGAAGCAGTTGGATATTACCTTTACCTGGTTACGGATTTTTCGTGGGCCCAATAACCCTCATTTAATCTGAGTTATTGACATTTTTCTCAGTTTTTTGGAATTTTGTGTTAGAGACTTGTTTTGTTCTAGCTCACGGCCCATCTGTATTTTCTTGGCTCCGATTTCAGATTGTTGAGCCTATTTTAAACAATTGCTGTAACCCCTAGCCAGAAAATTATTGTTTTTTATACAATTTAAATTCATTCGGCCCGCTGATTCCGAATCAAATCATTCACGGTTTTCTATTGATTTTGTAAAATCCGTTAATTACTTATGAGGGTTTTAATCATAGAACGTGTTAAAAATCCCACGTGAACGTGAATTGCATTACAAGACCACAATTTTTCAATCACATTCATATCCACTTAAGATCAGAACAAAAGTTTCACTACTTCATAAACTTTTCAACGATAAAAAATTGGGAACAAAGGTTACTTCATTTTCGGGTTCAGTTTTAAGGAACGAGATGATACAGAAATGCGAGGCAAGGCAAAGATTTTCAAAGGAATAACTCCTTTGTTGAACAAATAAGATTACACTTAAGACAACCACTCAATTCTCGAAGGACGACTTTCTTGGTTAGTGTCTATAGTATCAACAACTTTTGCACAACTCTTTTGGTGATAGTGTCAGAACCTTCAAATTTCAGATTATCTCAAATCATGATTAACTTACGAAAACACTTCTCAATGCAGAAACATCTTTACGAGATGGATTCCAAATCCGCTTAAGTATGTGATCAAAGTAAGTTACAGTTTGAAAGGTTTCATTATCGTTGACTGTTAAAGCCCTCTTGTATTTAATTAAAGATCTTTTTCATCAGATCGAGAAGTAAGAGAAACTTCAGAGATCTACACTAAATGACAGTCAACATTCAAGGAAACAATCATCCAGAACATGAACTCCATGAGCAATGAATAATAGAAGGAGCAAGTCATGAGCCTAAGTAAAGGAGCATAAGATGACGTGAAAAGATTGAGTGAAAGATGGTTGAGATTCAACAGTTGCAGGTTTAGAGGTTCAGCAATCGGTTACAAGTTCAAGAGATGAAAAAGCAGTGGGATTCACGAGTGGATTGTATCCGATGAAAGAGATGTGATAAGCAGGAATTGGAAGCACATTACGGTTTCATGGCAAAGATTCAGGAAGTCTTACCTGCAGAATCAAGTTCTACTGATACGCCATTAGAACTAGGTACAAAACAATGATGAAAGAATGTTGTTTGCCACATGAAAGACAACATTCTGAGAAACATGTGCAGAATGTTGCTATGAGCGTGCTGCGCGGTAATTTATTGCAAAATTTAACTCTTGATACTGAGGAAAAACAAAATGATTCTTTTAAGCAATTAAAAGAAGAAAGCGAACGCATCATTGAACTCAAGAATTGGAAAAGTGCAAAATCTAACCATTGATGAAACCAATAGTGCATCAGGGGAGGCTATTAGTTGTCGGCGATAGTGTTTGAATTGCACTTTAGAACAAACAGAATAAGTTTGAGAAGTACAAAGCCTTTAATACCGGACGATGGATTATGAATTCTTCAACAAAGTTAAATGAAACTCTAGTCTATTAACTCTAAAAAGAATTGAAATTAAGAAGGTTTGAAGAATAATGCTATGAATTTCGGTTCTCAATCAGAAACCGATGAATTAGTCAAAAGAGTCTTTTAAACAAGGTCTACATATAGAAGGTTATCTCAAGAGAAACACAAGGTCATTTTGGATTTAAAGGTTAAGAAGAAAAGTTATTGACATGATGATTGATATGAAAAGCAATTCAAAGTTTTCTGAATGAAAATTGTTTATACTCGTAATCAGTCAATCAGACCATTATTAATGTTAGCACCCAAATGCGCGACATATAAATGAGTTAGGAACTACCTTTGCCTAATCTAGGTACCTCAGAAAGCTCAATCTGAAAAACCATGTTTGTATACGATGATCCCATTTGCTATTCTGATATCCTGCAAACAGGATTTGGCCCTTGATAGGGAAGAGACCATGACTATTTGATACGTGAGGTAGATCAAAATTAGACTTAAAGGACAAAGTGAAACTATTATGATACACGAATCAGTAATAGTCTTTATGAAATTTTTAAGGACCCTCACTGGAGTATCTTTATCAGTTGGAAACGCGCAAAAGAAGTTAGGTAGACAATGTGGGAAAACCGTTGTTAGCACAAACCAAAAACATCGCTAAAACGTTTGCCTTTTACCCGTTTCAAAATCCATTTAGTAAAAGTAGACAAGTTTTTAACGAAAATGACATTTAAAATCAATCCATTTTTAGGGAAAATTGTTGATCAAACTTGGTTTTACAACATACTAGGGATTTATTTTCTGGGGGTGCCAACTGCTCATGATATGGAACTTTTGATAAAAACCTTATTAATGCCTCTTTCCATAAAATCACAAAATGATAGTTTTCGTTTTGAACATGAACTTAAAACGAAAATGCATGAAGATTATGAGTACGTTAAATCCCTTGAAAAGAGGTGAGAACTTGAATCTGAAAAGGCTGATTTTTCAAACATTTATGATCTATTTCTCGAAAAGAGTGAGTGTTTAAGGATGTTACAATGTTCTTCATATTTGCATTCTCTTTTGATTTAAATTCTTATACTGAATTACAATGCTTGTATCTTCATAAAGTCAAAGAATGTGAATGTCTTGCACAACAGCTTTCGAAAACAAACTGATCATATAACAAAGAAGTTCATAATGATTTTGTTAAAAAGTTTTGTCTCTAAAAACTGAAAAACACTCGAATTCTCTTGAACTTTTCTTTTACTATAATGTAAAGGAACAAATGAAAAAAAACAACTCAGTTTGCAAAGAAACGGATCAAATGTATTTTGAAAAGAACTGTTAAAACTATATCATGATAATAAAGTTTTGAAAGCTCAAATGCACAGAAAGAACATAGCAAAAAGAGAGTAGAAAAGAAGAAACTCATTGAGAAATGTAAAGGAAAGTTCTGTGGAAAATCCAGTTTGTGATAAAACCATATGTTGTTCGTACAACCAATATGCTCAGACGAATTCCAAAACCATCAGTTTTAGGGAAAAACCGACTCTTTTTTCAAATTTTTTGTTTTATTTTTTTTTTTTTTATAAATTTAATTGTTTTTTTTTTTTTTTCCCCCCCCCAATTTTTTTTTTATTTTTTTTTTTTTTTTATTTTTTTTTTTTTTCTCCTGAAATGAGAAGTTTTCAAAAGAAACAGTCGGTTAATAAAACTAATGTGTCGGATGGTTTGTTTAAACCAGTCACTCAACAGAATTTACCTCAGATTAGAAAACAAGCAGTTCAAAACACAATGTGATTGCACTGGCCCCTCTAGGATATAACCCAAGCATGTGTCAATTTCAGTCACCTAAAGAATTTGGAGGCTCAATATGACATGGTCATAACTACTACCTAGAGAAAGCTAAGAAAGTGCACAACTTCCAGAACGACAAACGAGGTGAATGGAAAACCTAGTTATGATTGATCCTGCTATAGTACCCCATCACTGCTATGGTTGCTAACCTAAACCTAGGAATTGGGCAAGCATCAAATTGAGTAGTCGGGTTTCAACAAGTGTGTTCACTTAGGAGAACATAGGAAACAAAAGCCTTTCTTGAAGTTCAATGACTTGCAATGTCCTACATGCAAAAAGTGCCTTTACAGTGCAAATCATGATGAATGCGTCTTAGAATACCTCTCAAGGTTAAATCCTCGTGCCTCTGACAACAGAATAGGATGCAAAATCCATAGACAACAAAGCGATATATGCCCGTAGAAAAGACAAGGGAATCTAAGAGACCAAAAAGACAGATCCCGTTAGGACATAGGTTCTCAAACAAAACATTAGAATACAAATGGACACAAACGACACCTTCTAGACCTAGTCTTTAATGGAAACCAACGGGTAGAATCTTTAGTAATGTTCGTCTTAGGTGGATTCCCACAGGAAAGTTACTCAACTCTTGAACGGGAAAGATTGACAGTGAACCCACGCATGGTTCAATAGTAGATATCCCTCATATTCATGCATGCAAACAAACTCTAGGTTTAAATGCAGGTACATCATTCAATGGTCAAAAGCAACAAAGAATTGACTTAAATGGATGCATTATACAATGCAAAGTAGGAAAATCTCAGAGTGTGGTTGCTGAAAATGTTGATATCTAAGAAACCAGTGCCAGAATAGTTTCACAAAAGATGAGCTACGACAAATGACGTTTGTTCACATCAGTTCAGGCCTTGTTCTTCATCAAATGACGTTTGTTCACATCAGTTCAGGCCTCGTTCTTCATCAAATGACTTCTGATCATAACCGTTCAGAACTCAGAATTCACGACCACAACAATGAACCGTCAAGTTCAAAGCTGGTTCCAAAAGTTGTTCCTCTAGCAGTCAAGACAGCTACATCACGACAAGAGTTGGAATTACTATTCCACCTTCACATAGCAATGCTGAGGACAACAGGTAAATAAATACAAAATCAGAAAACCATCAAATAGCAATGCTAAGCACAACAGGTAAATAAATACAAAATTAGAAAATTAGAAAATTTCCAAAAAGATTCTTCTCGACATGTCTCTTGGAATCGATAACATTTACGTGCTTAGAAATGTCGATTAACATTGACACGGGTGTGTAAATGAAGTTCGAGCGAGAGTTGCAAATAGTTTCAAAACATGTCATTTCTAATTTTCTAAATGGCTTATGTGCAAATATCAGTACATAACCCGGACTTCATATAAAGGAAGGTTTATAACTTATCCTCACAACGAGAAAATTAACGTTTCTCGGTCTTGAGCTGTTCTTACAAGACATTCAATGTTTTTAGCTCAAGAAAAAGGATAGTGTACGTTTCAGTGCGCTTACCCTTACCGTTAGAAGAGAAGTCCTCTAACATCTGGTTTTTCAAAAAGTTGAACACAATTTTTCAAGAATTTCTCGATGACAATTCATAATCTTTCAAAATTGTGTGTTCAACACTCCAACCCTCACAATGTTTTCAAAAGACAACAATTTTTCAATTGGTCCTATTTTTGAGGGGGAGTTTTTCGAAAAACAAAGTTTTAATGTTCTTGGATACATCATCAACGACCATTCTTATGTATTCAAAACATTATCAAAATGTTCCAAACCATTCATGCTGATAATATTTTCTCCCACAGAATTTTCAAGACATATTTTAATCACAAGGTATTTCAAAAACTAAGTGTTTATTATTTAAAATAAGGGGAGAAAATGTAATTAAAATATGGAATAATTCGACTCATGTCTGAAGAAAAGGTTTTATGGTTTGATCTTATACCCAACAACATCTTAATTTCACGACGATTCTGAAGTCATAAGGTGGTTAGGTTAGGAATCAATCCTATGATCCAACCAGAACCGGAGGATCTACCCAAGGATAACCCAAAGTTAGAAATAGCAGTCCTTAGGTATGATTGGAGATGAATGTATATGGGAATAATGCCGACTAAGATTGAGTTAACACTGGAACAATCACAACAAGGTGTTAGTAATGACGTCCTTGGTAAAGCCATTGAAGGCGTTGAAAATGAGAAAAAGAAATGTATGGATAAAGGGTCTAAAGAAAGAAGCCCTCCACACAACTTAAGGCAGAAACCGGGTCAATACATATGCTGTCAGAATCACAAGTTGATTGCTGACATTGAAAATGACATCATGGACCCAGTGATGCAATGCACAACCCTTCCTAGCCATTCGGGTTTCTCTCAACAGAAACTTGTCTCATTTGTCACGGAGATACACACGTTATCTATTGACATCTCACTCCGAGATCGTTGATATTGAATAGGTGGCAATCTGCTCCAGCCTCCGAGTACTAAAACCAAAATGCACTAATCGAGTCTAGAGCCAAGAGATCAATCTAAATCTCGTCAGGACACATTCCATTACAAACACTTGTTGAACATCATCAAGTTCACAAGCTGTTAACAAGAGTCCTACGCAATATCCTTGTGATATTTGCCAGAACATCAGAGTGATAACTTTTTGATTTAGTATTCACATAACAGTTTAGATATGGAAATCCTGCTTAGTCGACATCAAACAAGCTCTGGTAGATAACTACTTAATTCTATATGAATCAAACTTGTGACAACTGGATATCGATTTGGTCCAGTAAATGAATTGACGGTTGATGAATTTTGATAAAAGATTAAAACTCCCGATGTGTTACAAAAACGCTTTTACAAGTAATACGTCGATTGATTTTCAAATCAATTTTCTCGATTATCACTAACGTAAACCTGCAGGTTAAAACGGTGGTGACGGTATCCCAATCAACCAAAGTCGATTCATTACCACATATTCATGCTCATTCTACCAAAGGACAATCAAAACAAGAAAGCTCAGAAGCATTTAAAGGACAAAGACTTCCCAACTCTGATTGAAGCTTTCAAGATTAGGCATAATATGAAATGTTGGTAAACAGACACAAGATCGCACGGGGAAAAAAAAAAAGGAAAAAAAAAAAGGGAAAAAAGGGGAGCGGGTGGGATGGGGAAAAAAGGAAAAGGGGAATAAGATGGCATAAACGATAAAGACAATGACAAAGGCTCAAAGTCAAGATCGCAAAGCATGAAGGAACAAGCCTACAACAAAGAACAAAGAGAAAGACCAAGACCACATGAGCTTAAACGACAAAAGCAATCTCATTTATCTCATGAAGGAGTGTCATCAATGAACTCACTTCGGGGGAGATTGTTAGCCTCAAAATATTGAGCCGAACAGGAAGTTCGTTCATTACGTGTACGAGTCTCGGTCATTTAATTAGTTAACGTTGTAATAGGAAAGTATCGGGAATCGGGCTCGATAGTTAATCTAATCTTGTATATGTTTCGGGTTTAATCCCAAGCAAAACCCGAGCCCGAGTCCTAGTTAAATATCTCTTCTCATTTTTCTAAATAATATCTTTTCTCTTTTTCTCTCATTTCTCTCTCTTCTTTCTCTCTCTAGAAATCATCTCATTTCTAGTTTCTTGGTTCGATTCTTAGTGTGTTATATGAAGTGTTAACGGGATCCTACAGACTCCAACCTCATTATTGTCCAAATATATGTTGATGACATTATATTCGGATCAACTTGTCAAGAAGTATGTGATGACTTTGCAAAGATCATGCATGATGAGTTTGAAAGGATTATGATGGGGGAAATAAATTTTTTCTTAGGATTACAAATAAAACAATTAGATGATGGAATATTTTTTAATCAATCAAAATATATTAAAGAAATGCTTAAGAAATTTAGACTAGAAGACTCTAAGCCAATGAAAACCCCTA
>BQNB010105070.1:0-23684 GCA_026074375.1 Tanacetum coccineum
CCAAACACACTTAATAACAACTCACCTTACCCACCAAACTCACCTTACCCACCATTTTTTTATTTAATTACTTTCATTCATAAACTAATAACGTAAACGTAAACATACAAAAATAATAAAAACGTAAACTAAATTCAAAACTTTTATTTATAAATTAAAAACATCTATAAACTATATAAAAGAAGCTTTTGAAAAACTCATCTTGGCCTTAAATTCTATAAAAACGACACCTGGAAAATCAATTTAATCAACGACCCATATTGAAAGCAAATTTCAGACATTTAATTTTCGTCATTCAACGCAAACAAAAATAAAACCCACCCCGAACCATAAACCTCACATCCATTTTCCCCCAAATCGATTGAAGCAAGAACACCTTCTCCACAAATCAGTGTTTCGATTGATACTAAAACATAATAATCCTCCCAAATCTGTGTAACCAAAAAACCTAATCAAATTCATAAACCAAGGCAATACAATTATCATAATAATGAAACCAGAATTTGGGGATAAACATTTCACCAATTCATTATATTATCATCCCCTTAAACATGTTATTACATCAATTAATGAGACAGTTAGGTTCATAAACATCAATTCTCCAGGTAAGTTTATTTTTCACATATTTTTTTTATCAATATGTGGCTTTATGTTGTATGCTATTATCAACTATGATACAATTTTGTAAAATAAGTGTAGTATGAAGCTAGATCCGTATATAATTTAGTATGAAGCTAGATCCGTATATTATCAACTATGCTATTATCAAACCCTGAAACATTGTTTGGAGAATCAAGCTCTGAATCCATGTAGTATGAAGCTAGATCCGTATATAATTTTTGAATCTAAAGATGGGTTAAAAAAAGGTGTTAGAATTTTGGTGTATTATCAATTTTGATTTTATCAATTTCTCCAAATTTGTATATTTGATGTATCACAGCTATTGGTGATCCTCTTGGAGGCTGCCGTATCACACCAAATGGTTATGCCACGAACTATGACCTAAGAAGCTATCATTTAAACGATCCCATTTTCATTTACTATGAGCGATGGTAATAATATAAAGTTGAAGCAATTGAGTGACAGACAACACAAGGTGCGAAATCTGACCATTTCAACGAGCACTAGGAAGCAATGTGAATCCAGATTATGAACGAATAATTGGTGGGGTTTTTAGTCCAAAGTTTCTCTTCTTATTTGCACTAAAAAATTTCAACATATATGTACATGTTGTTTTGACTGGTCATCTTTTAAACTATAATAGTTACGGTATATGGCTTTAATAAGAGAAAGAATCGGTTTATAAGGCGTTTGGGATTGCTTATTGTTAAATTACTTAAGGAAAATGATGATTAATTGAGTTAGTAGTAGTATTTTGGGTCAATCAGACCATATCAGGGTAAATAATTATTTGTTTTAGCCCTTCCTTTTTTTGCGTGCAGGGATATTAATTGAGGATGTGAAGTGCAACAGACTGGCGTCGGCTTTGGAAAAATACAAGCTTGAAATGAACTATGAGGAATTGTACTTTTTAACACACAGGAAAATTACCAGTGAGGTGAGGATTCCAAAATTCAAAGTAACATCTTTTCCAAAATACTAAATTACCGGCCATTGTATTTTGACTTGCATGCTTAGTTTATGGTGTTGAGAAACTGCTACTTTATGTGCTTATATGCAGTTCCTGTTTCATAAGTATGGATTTTGTGTGGCCGTCGTATGAATAAGTAAGTTGAAACTAAGGATGCTGCTCAAAAAGCGATTAAAGAGCTGCATAGCCGTCGTATTTGGGGTGCCAATAAGTGCTACATAAGAAGTTATAAAAGAAGAAATCCGTAAGCATGAAATTGAGGTAAAATTTCATCTTTTTCCTTGTTTACTGCATCGCTAAAACTATCCTGGTATAAGCTGTTAGGCTGCATCTTGGGGATCGAGATATTTTCTATTGGGCTATAAGTCCCTTGCATACATATTCACATATAAGCTTACCTAGATTTCTTACAAGCAATTGTTCCATGGGTATGCTCACAGTACTTTCAATAAAATAATGTCCGCTATATGTCAAGCAAATGTTTTGATTCAGCTAACATGTCAAAAAAAAATTGATTTCATAAGCTTTTAAATTCAACTAAGCCAAAATAAGATTTTAGGTTCAGTATATTTTAAAACATAGTAAATTACATATACCTTCTTTGTGACATATCATAAATCCATGATTCTTAAATCTTAATATTGCTAACTGGTGATTTGCTGCATCAAGTATGTAACAAATTTTGCTAATGGTCCTCAAAAGGGTAACATATGTGGTCCAAAATATGACCAGGTGCAACTATACTTCAAATTGTCATGTTGTGTCCTTAAAGCTCAACATACTTTTAGCTAATGGTTTTTGACTGATGGTTGTTAACTGAAACTACATACTCACTTTTAGCCACTCACTCAATTTCAGTGGAACTCACCTTAATAATAGTTTTTTGACTTCCTAACGAACTTTGTTGATCACCATTAGGAGAATGCCAAAGGGTTATAATTTCCCTCGCGGAAATTGTATTCATTGTGTTGGTGTTGGCACAAATGTTAAGGAAGAGTTTGATGTCGCAGACTTGCTGAATGTCGCAGCCAAAACACTCGGAAATGGGAAGTTTGGATCCGGTTATAAGGCTGGTCTCATAGGTAATTCATTTTAATCCCTTTTATATCACAATGCCAAACCTTATATTTTGCCGATGTTGTGTTGCATAGTTTATTTTATTATTTTTAGTGTGGGTTATGTGTGTTGCATGTGTTTAACTTCTCATGTAGGGCTTTAAACATGAAATGTGTACGTCATCTTAATGTTGTTCCGTTCATGGCTTAGTTACTTTGCACCTACCTATTCTCAATTGTAACTGATTTTGTGAAAATCACTGACTTTGAGATTAGACAATAATCAGTTTGCAATTGCTTAATTGGAACGAAATAACCAGAAGCAAACACAAACAACATTGATTCATTGAATTTTGTTAACGTGTGCTATTAAAAAATAATAAGCAGTCTGGATTTCTACTACTAATTTGAAACTCATTATCTAAGATATAAGCAGTTTTGAAATAGTAATGGATAAAAATCCTTAGTTCACTATGAAATAAATATATAGTTTCTTTTGGATGTTGATAGACACAATAACCAGATCGATTTAAATAAGATATCTCAAGCACCCTCTGCTTATGACTATAGTTTTATTATGGAGCTGCATCAGATACGATTAATTAGAGGTTGGATTATCTATTCTCTTGCAGTGCTACTATTGAAGTTAATGTCTCGCTTGCTAGCCTTGCACCTCTATATACGGAATGTACGAAATAAGAATGCACAAGAAAGAGGTATTTTTGTTTTTGTTTAAATAAAGTTTGATAAAAAAAATTGGATACAAAAGTTAAAGGAAAAGATAGTAATCAATTTAACTTGACATGTAGTGGTGAAGAAGGAAGCTGTCAGGACAAGGGCAGTTCTGATGCAAATCTAAATGATGAAGATTTTGCGTTCGGTTTGTTTCGTTCACTCATTAGCTTCGGCAAACCAGTTATCCTTCTATCAGATTTTTATCTGAATTTGGGCTTATTTAGGATGCAGCCCTTGAGAGTGAAGAACACGAATTTGCATCAACACAAACAAACATACTCCAATCTATCTTCTTACGGTTAAAAAGTAAGATTATTACTGTAGAAATGCCAACTTCTAGGCTGTTTATGTAATCTTAATTTTATTATGAATTACAGAGCACGAATTTGCATCAACACGAACAAACATACTCCAATCTATCTTCTTACGGTTAAATAGTATTCTTGATGATGCGGGTTACCGAATGATGCTAATGATCTTAGTTTCTAATTTTAAACAATTCGACCTGTTTCGTATTAGTTAATTTTTGTAATCTACCCATTTGATCAGCTGGCAATAAAGTATAACCCAAAGTGACCCATTTTACATATGTGAGATGAATTAGCCTTGAATTGGTATCAAGTTCATAGAGACAAATCTTGTAGATAGATCAAATTTGTAATTTTTGAAATTTTCACTTCCCACAATGTTATTGCATAGAATAATCAATCCTTTTTTTACTTTAAGGAGGCTGATACAAAAGTCGATGACAAGATTGACAAGGAAGAATAGACGAGTCTTGCACTTTGACATCCATCTCTCTTGAAGAATATGACGCTTCAGTACCTCAAGTAAGTTTAATATATTAATAGTAGGTTTTGGTTCATTATTTATCAGTAAATATTTTGACGTAATCACCTAAAACCATGGAACTAGAGGTGGAATAATGGCGGATTGGTAATGGGTCAATACATGTCATCTGTTGGTACTGGTCTGGTTAGTTTTGAACCCACACACTTCTTGTCCTTAAATTTAAAGCTTTCTAATAACAATTTGAATTGCAAATAGCATTACAGTTAGTGAAACCAAGACCTTAAGAATATTTGACCCTCTTTTCAATATTACTTTTTGGGCCCGTCAAGGAAAAAACACAACGAGAGTCGCCCATTCTTAAGCCAATGGCTTGAAGTTGCCGCCTATATGTGGAACTAAGACATTGATGCATATTTATTGATCATAATTATTATGAGTGAGCCTCTTCAATGTTGTTGCAGGGATCACTAGCCTGCTTAAAAGACCAAGGACACATGATGATTCTGGACCAGGCATCTGGTGCACCAGACCCTGTACCTATATCAGCACTTGTGGTAAAGTCCTTGTATTTGACAAGGCCTTCTCTCTTCTAATACACTGCCAAACGAGAGGAGCTGCTTGAAATAGCTAAAGATGTATTTTCCAACATTGCAAATGGGGTTTTACACATTTGGGTTAACCACAAATACCCTTTGTCTCAAGCGCCTCAAGCCCATTTTGACCTTAAAAGTCGAACAGCCACATGCTCCATTGTGCTGATACCTGATGAGGTTGAGTCGTGACTTCATGATGTATTTTTTCCACATGCTCCATTTGTGGTGATTGATTATGTGGTTTGTAGTTGATTGATACGAGTTTGTAGTCCTGTTACGAGTACAAGCTTATGTAACTCAACATTGGAGGCTCGACTTCAGTTTTAGCTGTTGGAATTATTATGGTCGGGTAAATAAGATATTGTACCATAATGTGGTTTCCATAAATGTTTCTTCAAACAATACCTTAAAGCTCCCGGCCCAACGGGCGGGCCTTGAAACTAGTTAAGTTATAACATAAGATATTTAGTTCAAAAAATATATATAAACTTCCTAATTTGTTTATACAAATCCCCCCCCCCCCCTAGGAATTATGTTTTTGACTTTGTTATTTTGTTTATTTACTTTCCTTTTGTTTATAAAACCTATTTTAAGAAATAAGAGTAAAAAGGTTTTTAGCAAATATTGTGTAATCTTCAAAAATGAGAAAAAAAAATTTGTCCCCCCTATATATTTAGAAATTATTTTGTCTTCTTTTTACAAATCTTGTTCTAAGTAATAAGTGTAAAGAGATTAGACCAAATCTTTTGTAATCTTCTAAAAGAATAGAAAAATTTTGTCCCCTTCTCCTCTCTATATATATGGCCGGTTCTATCCTTTTCCCTCGTCATTCTCTCTTAAAAATTTTACTCCAAAACCTTGTGTTCATCTATAGAATTTGCAAGAAGAAGAAGTTGGTGATTCAGATAGAGTTATTCAAGCTTTGTGTGATTGTTGATTCTTCATTATTTGGTGTATTCTTGGGTTCTTGGTGTTTGATCTTGTACTCCTGCCTCATTCTATAGGTAAGTCTTGATTTTGTTTCATTCTTGTTGTCACCATGATTACATATGAAGTTTTCATAAAAACTTAAAAGATTGTAAGGAATAATGTATTTATGTCATTGTCAATTTCTCTAGGGTTTAATATAATTAAATGGTTAAATTACATGTTATGAAACCCTAAGATCATCATTAAATGTGTTATTAATAAAAACTACAAGATTAGAAACCCTAGGGTTGGTTTTAATGGGTGTTAATTAGGGTTTTCATGGTTAATAATTCTGGGCAGAATTTTAGGTCATGTTTAACGGGGTATATGTTAATGATAAAAATTGGTTTTAACATGATTCTTGAGCCTAAACTTAAATTCAAAGAGTCTAGTTTCTAGAAAATCCAGCCTCATGTTAATTGGAGGTCGGGAAGGTTGATTTTTAGATTTTATAAGATTAAGGGTCGAATCTTGAATTTCTATCTGAAAATTTCAGTTGTAGTGTTTGATTTTTAATTCTCAAACCGTAAGGAGTTAGACTTTAAAATTTGATTTGGTAAATTTTCATGATATGTGCTACATCCATGATTTTTTCAGAATTTTATGAGTTGTCTAAGTGAGGTTTTTACGCATCAACTTTTCAAAGGTTTTGCCAGGTCAAGATTCAGGTCAGTTTTGGGTAACAAGGGTCAAAGGGATACTTAAACATGGAAATAAATTAAACCAATGATCATGGGTGTACTAGACACATGTGGGAACCTTTGTGATTTTTTTGTAGAATTTTTGGAGGTCGTTTAATGGGCTTTAACATCGAAAAACTTGCTTAAAATGTTGGCAGATTTTGGAAATTTAGAAAACTCTAATTTAGTTACCTTAAGTGTTTAAATGATAAGATTAAGTGATAAAACTTATAACATAAGATAGATAATAACATGTAATTAGGGGTTCTTGTAGATTCGGTGAAGGTGTTGTGATCTCTTGCTTTTGTGTTCATTTCTCTCCGATTGCTTATTCGTTAAGGTACAAATATTCTTGATACATACCTCTCTTTACTACTGTTACGATTTATAGGTTCTTTAGTCCGTTCCGTTATTCGTACAGATATTCTGTTCTTTTAGTAACGACATCTCATGACTTGATTCTCATTTGTTTTAGCTACTTTGATTCGTTTGATATTCCATTTGATTTGCTATTCATTCTCATGATCCATTTGATATTCATTGATAATCTGTTTGATTTGATATTCACAATTATGATTCTGTTGATCCTTGTTTAAATATGAGATTAGATCCGTTATTTTGGTTTGATTATTAGTATCTTGTTCACTTGTATCTTTTACCTAAATCTTGCCTGAGCTATTTAAACTAGTCATGGAGGTACCATGATCATGTCATTGATGCACCAATGGCATGACACTATCTGTGGCGGTGTGATTAGTCCACGACGTTCCCTTTTGTATGTGCACTTATTATACGATTTTGATTATATATACGTTCGTACACTTTGCCATAGTGGCTTGTTTAATATGAATATAACTTTGTTTTTACATGGAGCGTATGGATGCATCCTAGGTACTTTTCGTTCATACACTACAGTTCCAGGTGAAGGCGTTGGTGTGCTGGCAAATACACTACATTTCACATTTTGTAGGTTGTACATCTGACAGTCTGCAGCTCCATGTACAATTTATATGATAAATATGATACGATGTATGTTATGTGATTATGTAGTCTAGCGTGTGGCATGCTTAGACTTTGTTCTCGAGCTCTTGGGCACATCCCACTTTGTTATCCTTAATTCTCTGATCAACGTCCGCTTATACTATTTCGTATGAAAATATTGCTAGCAGCTATACAGTCAGATTCTCGGGATCCGTTTCGTTTAAACCTTCGTTTTATTTTTGTTATTATTATTATATTTGTTCATTGAGCGTTAGCTCAGCCGCATTTTCTTTTCCTACGGCAGGTTCTAAGCGGGAAGTGTGGGACATATGATGTGAGAGTAGAGCTTTTAGATGGACCAACCCTTAGACACAAAACCTACATTGACTTTATTGCGGGATTTGTCGGACTTTTAAGACCTTTACTCCTTTTGAAGATTTCCTTTCATTCTGACTTTGTTGGAATTAATACTGTTGGAAGTCAATTTATTTTACTGACTTGGTATCTATTGATTAATAAATGGCCTTTCGCTTAGCTTTAAATGATTACTTATATGACACCATAACTGTTGACTCCCTACTGTCTCTTTCTATCGAAGCGGGGTGTCCAATCGATAATTGTTTAAGCTTATTTCACACTTAAGTCATCATTTAGTAGCTTAAAAAACACACACAAACAAAAACAAAAACACAAAAAAGGGAGGATAAACAACAAAACAACAAAAAAAAAAAAAAAAACAACAAAAAATATTAGGACTAAAGCAAGTAAACAATTTTCTATACTTTATAAAAACTTAAAAAAACCAAAAACAAGTTAGATTACTCAGTCACTTATGCATGACTCTTTTATAAGGCTTATTTTCACTATTCTAGCTCTCTTATAAATCATCGCGGCTTTTATATGTTTCAAACACGGTTAAGCAAATCTTTATAACTATTTACTTCTATATTCTGTTTTATATTGCTTTTTCTCTAATGGATTTCTATTCTAGTTCTCTAGTCTAGCTGAAATTTGGATCAAAACAAGTCTTTAGAAATTTTTTATGTCTGCTGTCTAAGGCATCTGCTCATGATTTTCCGCCTAGACTTAGTTACTTTAAGTTTGCGCTTTCTTATATGCTTCTATAGGCGTCATGATTTTCTTTCATCTGTTTTTTAAGTTTAAATAAGCTTATTGAAATCTAAAAGTTAGCTAAAAATATCTTGTCCTTAATCTTTATTAAACATCGTTTAAGTTCCGTCATGTCCTTTAAGATTTAGTAATTTTCTAGCTATTAGGTTTTGCTTATTATTGTTTCCTTAGTTTGCTGTATAGTAAAAGTTAAGATTCCGTTTTTACTCATTTGTCCTTTAGGATAGCTTATAATCTAGCTTTTTAGTCAAGCAGTTAGGTTAAATGTCAAGTTTTGAAGTAGCATTAAACTAACACCACATAAATAATAAAAAACAGAACATATACAAAATTATATGTAAATAAATGACAAAGAGAAGCAAATAACTGCCACTAAACCACAATACTACACCTAAACCCACCAACCCTACAATAAGACGACAAAAAATAAACCTCCACAAAACAATAAAAATCATTAACCGTCTGAAAACCAAATCTAGTCACTTTTTCTCTTATGCTTATTCTAGCTTATTTTAGTGTGCTATGTTTTTCACTCATTAGTTTCTTATTAGGTTTTGGCTATATTTCTGTTTTAAAGTTTTATTCAGATTCACACTTTAGCTACATTAATTCCAAAAATACTCAACAAGTATTTTCGTTAAGCAATGTTCAAGTACTTTTAACACAGCTAAAAACATCTCTTTACACAGCTTTTTATCCAGCTTATTTTATAAGTGTTTTTTCAAACGTGTCTTTTTTCTATTAAACAGTTGCTACGAGCTTAGCTTAACATCAGCTTATAAAAAAGAAATTTATGCGCAAAACAAAAGTGTTTAATGCAAACAAGAGAGGAGCCACAGGGGTCGACACCTGTCACCATCCGTAAGATCAAATATCTCCCCCAATAATATAAAATGTAGAAAGAAGATAATAAAAGAAATCTATAATGTATCATACAGGAGTTATAACTACAGTATAAACCTGCATCTCATATTAATAAGATCTAGCAATGTCTTTTACAATTCTATCTTTGTACACACAACAAATAGTGCGAGAAGATGGTCAATTAGAATTGTTATCGAGTTGAAAGTCCAACGCAACCTCTCATAGCATACACCTTACACACCCCTCCCTCAAACCAACTGCCCCATCGGTTCTTTTTCGTTTATATTGTTTGCAAATCTTTATAAACTAACACCCTTTTTGGCAGTTTAAGCTATAATCCCCTTTTAGCTTAAGATCTAGCTTATTGAATAATCTGGTTAAGCAAATTTAGATTTCTGAGGAATTGTATAATTTCAAGAGTACTTTTCGTGAATTTTTTAGTTTTTTATAAATTAGTTTAGTATTTTTAATTACCAACTGCCCTAGGGTCTTTTTCGTGTATAACCTTACACTATTAATTATTTATAGTAGTTTTACAGATTTGCTCATTTAAACTTATTAGCT
Organism: Tanacetum coccineum; assembly: GCA_026074375.1. Lineage (NCBI taxonomy): Eukaryota > Viridiplantae > Streptophyta > Magnoliopsida > Asterales > Asteraceae > Tanacetum > Tanacetum coccineum. The sequence continues at coordinate 9,956 of BQNB010105070.1, forward strand.
TATTTGTACTGCTTATTTCTTGTTAATATTTTTTCTAGAATCTACATAAGTTAAAGTACTTTTCAGTATTTTTTTTCCAGAATTTTAATAATTAGTTTACTATTTTTAATATTTTATTTAGATTAAAAGTGTTTTTAATTCATAATAAATAAAATAAAAGTCAAAAAAATATAATTCTTTTTTTAAAATTTTCTTTTATCATTTAGGACCTTTAAAAATTAAATTTGCTTTTGTAGGGTTAAAATTTGATAGTTTAGGTTTTTAAAGCTCGGGTTTAGATCCCGTTATCGTTTTTTCGTGTTTTAACTTTAATTGCTTTCGTTTTAGGCTTGCTTTTACTTGTTTTTGCATTTTAATTGTAGAAATAGAATCCAAATCAAATATTGAATCATTCAAACACGCGATCACGAACTTAAACTCGATTCTCAATTCACGCCTCGTCGAGAAACGACCCGGGAAGGTTTTTTGGACTTTGCTTTGGTTAAAAGTAATTTTCTTCTTAAAAGCCTCTTGGAATACTTACTCTCTCTTATTAATTAATATTTTGATAATTCTTATTATATATATTTATATATATTATATATATAGTAGAGGGTTATTTTCACAAGTCAATTTTTGGCGTCGTTGTCGGGGAGGTGTGTCACGATTATCGTGTTACGTTTGAAGATTAGTGTTTGAAGACCCTTCCCCGTGAAGTTATCGTTTTCATTTGTGAATATTTTCAAGTAATCAAAAATACCAAAAATTTTTGAAAAACAACAAAATCAACCGTTGTGTCACTTGTGATTTCGGCCCACCTTTAGATTACAAACTATAAGAGAGGTATAAGGAGGGTCGATCCTACGAACTTCGACCCGAAAGGAGAAGGTTTTTAAAATGCTTCGCGCTTACCCGCTCCTCCGCTTCTTTGTGCGTTTTCTAGAGAGCTATCGTACACTTGTTTGATTATCGGTTACCAAAAATATTTCTCTCTCTTATGTATGTTGATATAAATAATCTTCTCTATCCTCTTATTCGTTTAATTCTTATCTTCTTTACCCTCTTATTTGTTTAATTTTTCGTCATGTCTTCGTATAACCAGCCCCAGTACGAGACGTATTCTTGTGAGTTTTGTGAAAACGATGCTCATTATGGTTACGATTGTCCACCTCAAGTCTCGTTTGTCTACAATCAGGACCTATGTTTCAATCAAAACTTTGATAATTTTCCACAAACTTCACCAAGTCTTCCACAATATCTTTGTTGTACCCGTTGTGGGGGTCCTCATGAAACTTTTCAATGTGATCAATTGATCTTCGATGAGCCTTATTGTGAAAACTGCGGGGGACCTCATATGAGTTTTCAATGTCAACCAATGAATCAAAATTTCTATAATTCTAATTCTTCTGGTTTTGACCAATTTCAACCCTCGCAGTATCCTGTCAGTTTTCAACCTCCTGAGGAAAGTATCTGGTATGTGCTTAATTACACATACCTTTTACCTGTAAAAAACGAGCTAAAATAACCAAAAACGGACGGAAAACATTGCTTCATGAGGTTTAGATTGATCCACTCAAGTTCCGTTTATTATTTAATCCGGAAACTCTCACTAGCTGTGTTACAATTCAGACTTTGATATGATTTCCACAAAAGGTTTTCCAAAGTTTACCCACAACAATATCTTTGTTGTGAAAACTGCGGGGGTCCTCATGAGACTTTTCAGTGTCAACCGTTGAACCAAAATTTCTATGAACCTAATCTTTGCTATAATTCTAATTTTGGTTTGGACCAATATCAACACCCGTTGTATTACTGCATTCATAACCTCCTCTTCGATACGAGTGTGCAATCAGAGCAAACCTAATGAGAATTATTCAAACCTTTTTAAAGAAGTTTAATCGTTATAATCTTTTAGGTGATCACACCAAAGGTTTTATTGCTAGCTTGGGAGAAATTTTTTGAAATTAAGCATGCTTTTAAAGAAAAGCAACATCAACCAGAGGATATACAAGAATTGCTTCGTAAACTTCTTAAAGATTTGCAAATTATAAGTGATGTGCTAGCATATTATATTAATACTCAGAACTAGAATTGTCCTGCCTTCTATGACAATGATGATGAAGATGATGACGAGGAGTATACTATTGTAATCACACCCGTCTTACCGACTGTGGAACCCAATAACTCATTAAGTATGGGGGAAGAGCATCTTAGCACTATTCTTGAAAAGAAAGAGTCTAGTGTTGACGCTTTAAAAGATCATTATGAGATTTTCTTCGATCCCAACGATGATTATGCTTCGAGTGACGACGATACTCTTTACAGTGAGGGCATCGATTATGTCGATGCATCACCTCTTGATTTTGGTCTCGTCTGCCTTAGAGGGGTGGAAGGATTTTGACACAGAAGTTGGAGAGATTGATTATGATAGTTTCTAACAATCAAGGTGGACGATATTCTTCGTGAGTAATTATGAATTTCAATTTCTTATTGCTAGATCGAGCATTAAGGCAATCCCACTCTATCTACTTATTCTGTACTCAAGTCTCCCTCCTCATTTCCTAACTCTTTCTTAGAGGAGACCAACACTTCTGATAATTCTCTACCCGAATCCGAGACTTTCTGCTTTGATATAAAAGAGATTAGTCAGTGGCATTCCCAACTTCTCATTCTGATTTATCTCTTCCAAATTATAAAGCATTCTATTGTGATAATGAGCCCGATTTGGAAAATTTCACTATAGATTTGGTGGAGGATAGTTTTGATAATCAAACAAGAGAACTTTACGTTCATGTGCCTAATGTCTTGCCCACCCATCCCTCCCTTTATCTGGATTCGAACTTCGCTCCTTCTGATGATTCCCTCGGATCCGATCTTGTAGTTTCTTTTCCTTCCGGAAATAGAACTATATTTGCTGGTCCAGGATTTTCATTGAAGTCCATTCCAAGAGATTTCCTATCACGTTTGAATTTTCTATCTCATTCATCCGTGACTCTCTTTCTCCAGTGTTTGACACTTTGCTCCCATTTTCATCCAAAAATGAGGAAAAAGTTTCAATCCTAGTAGTCTTTCTTCAAATGAGGAAAAATCTCCTCAAATCTTATCTCATTGGGGCTTTAATCCTTCAAAGATATTTTCTGATTTTTCTGAAAGCCCGATGATGATTTCTAGAGAGGACATTCCTATCTTGGATGTTCTGTTTCTCCATTTCTATCCTCCTTGACCAACTCAAGTATGGGGAATCAAGTCAAGCTTAGTGACTCATTAATAAACAAGCACTTCATGGGTGGCAACCCATGCTTATCCTAATATAATTATAATAATAGTAACGAATAAGTGTGATGTGAGGAGGTTCGCCTGTTCCTTTCTCGTGCTTTATGTTTTGTGATGTTTGTCCAGGATTGTCTTGGAGTTTTGAAGCCTCTCGTGCTCGTGGTTTTGTCCCTCGTTCACTCGAGCTTCAATCTTTAGCATGATTATGGGAATCCAGTATCCTAAATCTTATCGACTAACAATTATCTTTGAGCATACTTAATAAACGGCTTTAGATTTACTTAGAGACCATTCTTAAAACATTGAGGACAATGTTCAATTCTAGTATGGGGGGATCTATTGATTTAATTGTGCCTGCAGTCGTTGTTTTTACGTAATCCCGTTTTTACCACCAAAATACCAAAAAAATGGAAAAAATTTAAAAATTTCAAAAATAAAATAAGTGTTTTGTCACAATGTTGACTTTCCTGCTGGGTAGAATAAGAATAAATTTTGACTCGATCGAGCGTGTTGAGCTCTTAGCTGTGTCCCTTAACCATTATAAACTTGACTAAGCATTCACGGATCTTTTTATTAAAGGTTTTAAATTTACGAAGAACGAGAAATGTTAAAGTTAATTATGAGTTTGTGCTAAGCAAGGCTTAGTTTGGAAATCTTAAAGAGTCATAAGTGTAGTTTGTGGCTTTTTTCCCTATGAAGCTTTTAAACGGGACTAATAATGCGTTGCTCTTTTCGAAAATTAAACTTAAATGCAACCATTTTTTATGTCTAGTCGATAACAATAATTATATTTAGTCTTAGTTCAAAATTTATACTTAATTTTCTAAAAAGAAATTTTCTTCTTATCGGTTCTTTAAAGTGTAAAAATAATATTGAGTTGGTAATAATAATAATAATAATAATAACTGTGGGTAATAAAGTTTATGCATCTTGCCGGTCACAACCGATGTTGATGGTCTTTAAATAAGGCACATAACCATTATCCAAGACTGATAAAAGTTGCTGCATCTTGCCGGCTACATACCGTTGTTTTGCAATGCTTCTAATAGTCGAGGATATTTCCTTAGTTTTATAGGATGTTTAATTATATTAAGCTGGTACTATACGGAAGTAATATATGTGATTTAATATACTATTAGGGAAAATCTCTTTATCTTTCAATTTAAATTATGCTTTTGAACTAAGACTATTTTTGTTTTAAGTTGTGTATTTTTCTAAATAATTGTTTATTTGACGGGAAGCTTAGAGTTTTTGAAAACGATTAAGGTCCGTGAGTTCTGATACAATTTCTGGTAGGGTGTCACAAAAAGCCTGGTCACATAAGCCGGTCTCAGCTGGGACTGTTGTCCTGAGAAGAAAGTACGCTTTACATGGATGATCTCGCCTTCAAAATCATAAATTCTTTGTGTGAACGTGGAAGCATAGAAATATTACAATTTTCTTAAAAAAGATTGATCCATGCGGTTGAAACTTCGAAAAAATAAGCAAACATTCACCTAAGATATATAATTGTCGGGTGAGGTAAAAAAAGTTTTCACAATTACATGTCGGAGTAGTGTTAGCATCTTAACTTATATTTAACGATGATTTCATTTTAAGCTTGGTTTAGGGGACCAAAGTGAAAAGTCACAGGTATCGATTGAATTTATTTCCCATTTTTTTTTGGGCAACTTAGGTATTGAAGTGCTTCTTATTCTATGACCCTAAAGGTTATGAAATAACGAAAATGTCCCAAACATTCTAGTTAGAAAAAGAAAAAGTAAAAAATATTAAAAATAAAAGTATGTTTAGTAGTAGTGTAGATTGTTAGATTTATAAATATGGTCAAAGGGGACTTTCAAGCAAAAAATGATTCTTTAATTCCCCTAAATGAACACTTAGCTATTATTCGAAGTAATTATTCGAGGGGATTGAGATTCTTGGTTTTCTAAAGTGTTTACTTATGGCATTGCGTGGGGACACAACAATAGTTTAGTATGGGGGATTTTGGTTTGTGCTTAATTACACATACCTTTTACCTATAAAAACGAGCCAAAATGACAAAAAACGAACATAAAATGTCAAATATATGTTTGTTTTGCTTTGTATACTGTGTAGGTGACGGATATTGATTAAAGGACCAAAGAAAGCCAAAACCGATAAAATCGAGCCCGAGAATGGAAAGAGCGTGAAAAGTCAAAATCAAAGTCAAAGTAAAAAAGTCAAAAGATCAAAGTCAAAGTCGAAGCCAAAGACGTGTGCATGGACCAACTCGCACCCAAGTTAATGGGCCAGGTCAGCCCATTAATCATCAATCATAAGCCTTAAGCTTTTAAGCCCTTATAAAGCCTAAAGTCCAAAACCATATTAATCGGCCCAATTCATAAGCCCAAAACACATAAAACCCAATGTACCATGTTAAAAACTTACACCATTAGTCCTATGGCTTTGCCACTTTTTTACCCTGGGTTTATTACCACCGTTTAGTCCTTAAAAAATTACACCCATGGTCCTAAACCTTACACCGGTTAAGTCCCCTTTTCCCTTAAACCCCCATTACCCCCAAAACATGTATAAATCATTTTTACGCCATAGTCTACTATTCATCCATCCCTTTTTCAATATGCCCGTGCCCACGACAAAAAACCCCCTCAACCCACACTCAAAACCCCACCCCAAAGAGGACAACTCCCCTTGGAATCCATGGATAGTTATTGGACAAATTAATCAAGGGCTATGTTCAAGTTAAAGAAGCACATATTTGGATGGGTTTTGGCTATGATGAGAGCTTCTCTTTTCCTCACACAACAAGCACAAGATCAAGAAGAGCTCTTTCAATTTTTTATTAAATAGGGCTAGAAATCAAGCTTGACTGGGGGGAAGCTTTTTAGTAACATTATTTCATTGTAATTTACAGCTTTTCCTAGTTTTTTTATAAAGTCTTCAAGTTTATTTCACTTTCTTTTAAAAGCCTTGTACTCGTTTTTTTAAAGTTTAATGAAATTAATGTTTTATGTTAAATTTTTGTTTTTAGATAACGCAATTTATGTTGTTTTTTAAAGTGTATTGTAAGCTCCTCTTAATCTCTTTTACTTATTATTTAAGCTGTTTTCACTTAAGTTATATAAACTTTTCCTTAGTTTATTTAACCTAAGTCATTTTCACTTAAATTTACTCAAAAAGCTAAAATGGATGATAAGCAAAATAATGGCTACTATATAAGAATTCTAGGGGCTATAGGAAGGGGTTGATTAGAACCAAGACAGATAAAAGGAGGCTTGCAGTAGGGCTTGACTAAGGTAGCCCCACTTAGTTAAGCCAAGATATTAGGGTATTAGGGCTAGTAGGGGCTTATGGGTTCGTACTAGCTTATTGCCTTGTGGCTTGAGATTAAGCTCTTTTGAGAATTTAGTCCATGTGAGTTGAAAGGACAAGGTACTCTTACTTTTCTTATTTTATAGCTTATTTCTATTTTTGCTTATTTGCTGCTTATTCTCTGCTTATGAATGCTTAATATTGCTTATTCTTTCTTTATAAATGCTTTTCATGTTTATGTTATAGCTTATATGTCTTTTGGATTAGTTTTCATTTTAAACTACCTTATTTAGCCTAAAGCTGATTATTCTATGTACTTATTGTCCTATGCTTATTTCTATGTTTTTATTGCTTATTTGTCCTTAAGTATGTTGATGCTTAATTTGTTACCAATTTTCAAAAGCTTTATAATATGTTTTGAGTTTTAAATTGGATTTATGATTCTAAAGGGGTGTTTGGCACAGGCAGCACTAACATATGTTAGTACTGCCTGAGTCATCTTTAGCTTTAAGTCTAAATTTGATAAGCTCTTTAGTGATCTTATGAACTGATTTGATAAGCTTTTATAGTTTAGATTTCAGTTTTACGGTATTAGCTATAAGTTCTTATGATTTGAGGTCTTAATGCTTTCTCAAAATGCTTATATTTGAATATGGTCGAAATGCATTCATAAGTGTTGTTTTTAGCTTCATTCTGATCTTTATTTGCATTAGATAGTATCTAGTTAAGTTTGCATTAGTCATTTTAAGTTTTACCATAATCTGACTTTACAAATTTTCTAGTGTTTTTAACTTAAATTTCATTTTTCTTCAATATTTTAAAAATGTTTAGCTATAGTTGTTTTAGGTTCTGAGGTATTGATCTTGCACAAGGCTTAGTTGGAAAGTACTAGCTTAATTTGTTTAAGCTCATTTCACACTTTAGTCATCATTTAGTAGCTTAATTTTAGGACTGCAAGTAGCATTTTTCTTCTTTTATAAAAACATAAAAAAACCAAAAACAAGTTAGATATCAGTCACTTATGCAGATCTTTTTAGACTTATTTTCTTATTCAAATATTTAAATTCAGCTTTTATATGTTTAATGGTCAGCAATCTTAATCTGTTTTTAGGTTTTTGCTTTTTCTAAGTGTTTATTAGTTCTCTAAATTAGCTTGAAATTTAGCAAAAAGTCTTTAGAAAGTTTTTTTATGTCTGATGTCTAAATGCATCTGTTTGATTTTCAGCCTAACTAGTTAGCTTAATTTTGTTTCTTATATGCTTATTAGGTCATATTTTCATCTGTTTTTAAGTTTTAGCTTTTTATTTAGCTTATTGAATCTTAAAAGTTAGCTTAAAATATGTCCTTAATCTTTATATATATGTTTAAGTGTCCTTTGTCTTTAAAATTTTAGTAATTTTCTTGCTTATTAGGTTTGCTTATTTTTGTTCCTTAGTGCTTATTAGGTATAAGTTAAGATCTGTTTTTAGCTCATTTGTCTTTAGGATAGCTTATAATTGCTTTTTAAGTCTAAGCAGTTAGGTTAAATGTCAAGTTTTGAAGAGCCAAATATGTCACTTTTTCTTATGCTTATTTCTAGCTTATTTAGTGTGCTTGTTTTCACTCATTAGTTTTTATTAGGTTTAGGAGCATATTTGTTTTAAAGTTTTATGTCAGTTCACTTTAGCTTATTAAGTCAAAAATACTAAACAAGTTTTAGTTAAATGTTCAAGTTAGCTTTTAAGCTAACTGGCTCTTTGAATCAGCTTTTTACAGCTTATTTGTAAGGTTTTTCAAAAAGTTTTTTTATTAAAGTTGCTTGGGTTAGCTTAATCTAGCTTTTTTAAAAAGAAATTTTGCAAAACAAAATGTTTAATCAAAAGGAGAGGCCATAGGGGTCGAACCTGTGACCTCCCCCTTTCTCATAGCATACACCTTAACACACACTCCCTCAACCAACTTCCCTTGGGTCTTTTTCGTGTATATGTTTGCAACATTTAATACTTAACCCTTTTTTGCAGTTTAAGCTATAAGCCCTTTTAGGCTTATTTCCAGCTTATTGAGATAAGTTGGTTAAGCAAATTTATTTTTCTTATGATTAGTTTAGTTCAAAGTACTTTTCGTGAATTTTTTAGTTTTTTAAAAATTAGTTAAATATTTTTAATTAATTTTTTTAGATTAAATCAGTTTTTAATTCATAAAAAAAAAAGTCAAAAAAAAAATTCTTTTTTTTTTAAATTTTCTTTTATCATTTAGGACCTTTAAAAATTAAATTTGCTTTTGTAGGGTTTAAATTTGATAATTTAGGTTTTAGAGTCGCGTTTTTAATTCTCGTTAACGTTTTTAGGTTCAATCTTTAATTGCTTTAATTGTTTATTTGCGTTTGTTTGTTTTTGCATATTATTAGTAGAAATAGAATTTAAATAAAAAAATCATTCAATCATTCAATCACGCAATCACGAACTTAACCTCGATTCTTAATTCACGCCTCGTTACTTTACCGGGTTAACCCTTTACTCAATTCACGCCTCGTCGGGAAACGACTCGGGAAGGTTTTGGATTTTACTTTGGATAAAAGTAATCTTCCTTTTTAAAAACCTTACGGAATACTTACTATCTTCTCATTATTTGATATTTTGATTTTAATTATATACATGTATATTAAGTTATATATATAAGTATAATTAAGTTGATATCAGTAAAGGAGGTGATGTAGTTCTTACTCGTTGGATTGAGAAAATGGAGTCTGTGCATGATATGAGTGATTGTAGTATTGACCAAAAAGTGAAATACACTGCTGGTTCATTGTGGGTAAGGTTTAACGTGGTGGAACTCTTAGATCCGCACGCTAAGACGGGAAGTTGATGTTAGTATGTCATGAAATGACTTTAAGTTTATGATGATACAAGAGTTTTGTCCTAGTCATGAGATGCAAAAGTTAGAATCTGAGTTGTGGAATCACGCCATGGTCGGGGCTGGCCATGCTGCGTATACTGATAGGTTTCATGATTTGGCTAGGTTAGTTCCACATTTGGTAAATCTAGAGAGTAGGATGATTAAGAGGTATGTGTATGGTGTTGCTCCACAAATCCATGGGATGGTGGCAGCAACGAAGCCAAAGACTATACAGAAGGCGGTGCATATTTTTGGTGCACTGACTGATGAGGTTGTGAGAAATGGATCGATTAAGAAGGTTGAGAAAAGAGGAAAGGTGGGGGAACCTAGCAAGGATAGGGGTGGTAGGGATGATAATAAGAGGACTAGGATTGGGAATGCTTTTGCTACTACTGTAAACCCTGTAGGAAGAGAGAATACGAGTATTGGCCCAAGTGTACCACCTGCAACTCCTACCATGTACCCGGAGGGCCTTGTGCTTCAACTGTAACCTCCTTGGCTATTTGGCAAATGATTGTAGAGGCGTGCCGAGGAATGTGAATCCTGTCAATGCTTAGAATACCCCATGCTTGGGCATGTTAATACGTGTAGTGTTGTCGAACCTGTCAGACAGCTTCGTCCGAGATTGATGGGTATAAGGACCGGAAGAAAATTGTCCAAACCAAGCTGCTGCTAATAACGGGGGTCAGGGTCGTGGAAACCAAAGGAACTAGGCTAGGGGTAGGGTATTCATGTTGGGAGCAGAGGAAGCTCGCCAGGATCCGAACATTGTGACGGGTACGTTTACTTTGAACAATCATTTTGCCACTACCATATTTAACTCTTGGTGCCGGTATATAGTTTTGTTTTCCACTATTTCATACCCGGTTAGGCTTGGAGCCCAGCGACTTAGGTTGTACCTTAGGTTTCAAATATGAGATTGAGTTTGCGTTAGCGGGAACTGAGTAGAGATGATATAGGTTATTATGGGTTGCAAAACTAGAAATTGAGGGTCATGTCTTTGACATCGATTTGATACTTTGGCTACTGGGAGTTTTGATGTGATTATAGGTATGGACTGGTTGTCCAATTTTATGGCTGGAAATAAATTGCCCATGAGAAGTGTAGTAAGGATCCACTAACGGATTGTACAATGTGCTTTAGAGTTATTAGGAGAAGAGGACCGGAAGAGAAAGCGAGGATTTTTGATGGGTTGTTACGGGAGTGATAAGAAACAAGTAAGAGATTGTGTAGTTAGATCGTTTATTGAGGTATTCCTGGATGATCTATCTGGATTGCCGCCTATTTAGGAAATCAAGTTTCGAATTGAGTTAATCTCGGGAGCAACGCCGGTTGCAAAGTCTCTCTATCGTTTGGCACCTTCTGAATTGGAGGAGTTGTCGGGGAGCAACTCAATGAACTCCCAAGATATAGAGTTTCATCGACCCACAGTTTGTCCGCCTTTGGGGAGCCCCTGTTATTGTTCATAAAGAAAAAGGATGGTTCTTTTAGGATGTGCATTGATTATAGAGAGTTGAACAAGTTGACTGTTAAGAATAGTTATCCAATTCTAGAATGATGATCTATTTGATCAATTGCAAGGGTCGCAGTTTTTCTCGAAGATAGATCTTAGGTTGAGATACCATCAGTTGAATGAGTGCATGAGGATGGACTTTCTAAAAGACTGCGTTTAGAACTCTTTTACCAAAAGAAAGCCCACAAAGGCTGATCCCCTTTAGAGTATAAATACTCTATGTTTTTCTCTTTATTAGGTTAGCTAGTCATTATATTGTTGTTAGGGTTTCTAGCCACCAAAAAGGTTTTTCTTTCAATCATCAATAAAGTTTTTATTTTCCTGCATCTTGATTCTACACATCATTGTTAAGGTTTGTATGAATGATCATGGAACCTACAGATGTGTATTGATTATAGAGAGTTGAACAAATTGACTGTTAAGAATCGTTATCCACTTCCTAGAATTGATGATCTATTTGATCAACTGCAAGGGTCGCCGTTTTTCTCGAAGATAGATCTTAGGTCTGGATACCATCAGCTGAGAGTGCATGAGGATGACATTTCAAAGACTGCATTTAGAACTCGTTATGGACATTTCGAGTCCACTATAATGCCCTTTGGTCTGACTAATGTACCAGCAATATTTATAGATTTGATGAATAGAGTTTGTAGGAACAAGAATTGGTATTTCATACCTTGAAGGATAAGTTGTGTAATGCGCATGTTTTAGCTCTCCCCGATGGACCGGAAGACTTTGTGGTATATTGTGATGCGTCCAGGATAGGATTAGGCTATGTGTTAATGCAAAGAGGTAAAGTGATAGCCTATGCGTCTAGGCAGTTGAAAATTCATAAGAAGAATTATACTACCTATGATTTAGAGCTGGGTGCGGTTGTGTTTGCACTTAAGATCTAGAGACATTATATGTATGGGACAAAGAGTGTCATCTATATGGATCATAAGATTCTTCAGCATATCTTTAGTCAGAAAGAGTTGAATATGCGACAGCGTCGCTGGATAGAGTTGTTTAGTGATTATGACTATGAAATTTGCTACCACCCTGGTAAGGCGAATGTGGTGGCTGATGCCCTAAGGAGGAAGGAAAGAGTAAAGCCTAAGAGAGTTAGAGCTATGAATATGATCCTTCAGTCGAGTGTCAAGGATAGGATACTGGCGGCTCAGAAGGAGGCTGTGGATGAGTTTGCAGGATTGCAGAAAGGTTTAGATGAGATGATAGAGTAGAGAAGTGATGGAACTTTGTACTACCTGGATTGAATATGGGTACCTTTGAAGGGTGAGGTGAGAACCCTGATAATGGATGAAGCCTATAAGTCAAAGTATTATGTACACCCAGGTGCTGCTAAGATGTATTATGACTTGAGAGATAGGTATTGGTGGCCTGGAATGAAAAGGACGTAGTTGAGTATGTTAATAAGTGTTTGACTTGTATAAAGGTTAAGGCTGAGCATCAAAGGCCATCTGGCTTGCTCCAGCAACCTAAGATTCCCGTGTGGAAATGGGAAGGGATAGCTATGGATTTTGGGACTAAGTTGTCTAGGACTAGTAGTGGGCATGACACAATCTGGGTCATTGTGGACCGATTGACTAAGTTTGCTCATTTTCTACCTATTCGTGAGGATTATAAGATGGAAAGGTTGGCTAGATTATATTCAAATGAGATAGTTGCTAGACATGGTGTGCCGATCTCGATTATATCGGATCGTGATAGTCGATTCACATCAAGGTTTTGGCAGTCAATCCAAGAGACATTAGGAACTCGTTTAGACAAGAGTACGGCTTATCACCCTCAGACCGATGGTCAGAGTGAGCGTACTATTCAGACTTTGGAAGATATGCTTAGAGCGTGCGTCCGGGACTTCGGAGGAAGTTGGGATGTTTATCTTCCGTTGGTTGAGTTTTTGTATAACAATAGTTATCATGCTAGTGTGAGATATGCTCTGTTTGAGGCATTGTATGGTAGAAAGAGTCGTTCGCCAATTATGTGGGCTGCGGTTGGCAAAAGATCAGTTGATAGGTCCTGAGTTAGTGCAAGAGACTATTGAGAAGATCTCGCAGATTAAGGATAGACTTAAGGTTGTGCGTGATCGCCAGAAACGTTATGCGGATAAGAGGAGGAAGCCTTTAGAGTTTAGTGTAGGTGACTATGTCTTGCTCAAAGTGTTGCCTTGGAAAGGTGTAGTACGCTTTGGGAAGAAAGAGAAGTTAGCACCTAGATTTATTGGACCTTTTAAGATTATTGAAAAGGTAGGCCATGTGGTCTATCGGTTAGATTTGCCTGAGGAGTTGAACGGTGTTCATGACACGTTCCACGTGTCAAACCTTAAGAAGTTGAATTTTGTGGAATAGTCTGTGGAAATTTTGGAAAGAGAGTTTAAGAAGTTGATGTGTAGTAGGATTGCCATCATCAAGGTTCGGTGAAATTCGAAACGTGGCCCTGAATTCACGTGGGAACGTGAAGATCAGATGAAATTGAAGTACCCGCATTTGTTTAGTGATGTTAGTAGATGAATTTCTGGGACAAAATTCATGTAACCCTTGCCCTTTTTGTGTTTTGAATATTTCATATACAGTCCTTTGATTATTTGACTTTTGTCAGTTAATTTAGATTTTGTACCGTGTTGACGGTGATGATTTTTATGAGAAATGTGATGAATTGTGGTTTATTGTGATTAATAATCTCTTTTGGAAGGTATTATTGTGTTATTTGTATTCCTGGTGGTTTGACCCGTGAATTTTGAGAAATGCCAAAAAACGAGTCTGACACGTCCGTTAATGTCCAGATGAGTTTTGAAGG
>BQNB010105071.1:7999-23684 GCA_026074375.1 Tanacetum coccineum
AATTGGTTATCTGTTTTTAGGCGTAAACTAAGCATTTTGTCTTTTCAAACAAAAAGAAAAATTCAGCTCCTACTGAGTGAACAAGCCTTTTTCAGCTAGTTTTTCTTTAATCATTTGAACTTCAAAATATTTTTCAATAAAGAATTTAAGTAGCTGATAAGTCAGGCTTTTTAATGGTATAACTCTCTTGACCATAATGTTCATTTACTTAGTTTAAAATAAGCTCAAAAGTAGCTAGTGTGTCTGTTTGGTACTCAATTTTAGGATAAGTGCTTATTGGATTATTTTAGCTTATGGCTTATCAATTTTACTGATCAAATTATTAGGTTAGGTTTTAGCTGTTTGAAGTTTGTTTAGTTGTGTTTTCAGCTAATTAAAATTTTTGAGCTTATGTGTTTAAGAAAAAGCTAAAAGTCCTTAAGTAGTATCTGTTAAATAAGAAAAGTTGTTTTTAGCTTAATTTAGATTTTCAAAAAAGTTTTTTTCACAAAAGTTGTTAGTTTTCATCTGTTTTAAAAACTTTGTTTTTAAAATTTTTCAAAAAGAAAAAAAAAGGAGCAGGGAAGTCAGGGGTGAGCAAGGCTCGAACCCCTGACCTCTACCCACTCACCTTTTATAACACCTCACACACACACACTTAACCAACTGCGCCCTTAGGACTTTTCTGTCTTAGGGTGCGTTGGTTAATCTTTTAACCTTCTTTTTTCATTTTTCCTTTTCAATCCTTTTTAGCTTATTACCAGCTTATTCAATAAGCTGGTAACCCCGTTTTTATTTTTCTTAAATTCCTTATTACTCAAAGTATTTTTCAGATTTTTCTCAGATTTTTATAAATTTGTTTACTATTTTTAATAATTAATTTTCATTAAAACTGTTTTTAAATTATAATAAATAAAATAAAAGTCAAAAAAATATAATTCTTTTTTATAAAATTTTCTTTTAACACTTAGGACCTAGGAAAATTAGATTTGCTTTCGTAGAGTTAAAATTGCAAAATTTTGATTTTTAAAGAACGGGATTGAATCCCGTTCACGTTTTTAAAGTTTTTAAGCCCTTATCACCTTCGTTTTTAGTCTAGTTTTTTTGTTCTAGCTTTTTAGTTATTTAAGACTTATAAAAACTGAAAAAAATCATTTTAGGTCTTATTTTTCATAATTTAGGATTTAAATGTCGCATTTGCTTAATTCCCGTTAATAGTTTTGTGCTTAATTGCTTAGTTTTAAATTTCTTTATATGCTTTATGAATTTTTATTAGTAGAAATAGATTATCAAATCAAAATATTCGAAACTATTCAAAACGCGCGATCACGAACTTAACCGATTTTCAATTCACGCTTCATCGAGGGAAAACGACCTGAAAGGTTTTAAAGACAACTTTGGTTAAAAGTTCTTTTCTAGAACCCGACGGAAAATACTTACTATACTATTATTTGATATATTCCTTATATACCTATATATTATATATATAGTGTGTTCGGAGCGTATCAATTGGATGATTTCTAGAGAGAGAAAGAAGAGAGAGAGAGAGTTGAGAGAGAAAGGAGAAAAAGAAAAATTATTAATGAAATCAACTTGTACTTTTCCTAGGTGGAAAAATTACTTATATACCCCGACACATTAAGTGACGTTCGAGATATTTGTCTAGGACCCGGGCTCGGGTTTTGCTTGGGATTAAACCCGAACCATATACAATATTAGATTAACTATCGAGCCCGACTCCCGATACTTTCCTATTACAACGTTAACTAATTGATTGACCGAGACAAAAATACATAATGGACGAACTTCATGTTCGACTCAATATTTTGAGGCTAACATTCAGGTAATAATTGTCTTCATTTATTTCGTGTTGAAGTGAGGCGTACTTATGGAGAAGTATGCCGTACTTTGTCTTGGATATTTTTGTCTACTTCCTCCATGGTTTAGGAATGGTGTCTAGAGATAAAATGGATCCCCTAGACGTTCTAAGGAAGGGTAGGAAGGAAAATGATCAGTCACAATAAATGCAAGCTCATTTAAGAACATTTCTCATAATTGCAAAAAAGTACGCCGCACTTCCTTGAAAGTACGCCATACATAGGGAATTAACAGCTCTTGATTGTTCCTCTAAGTTGTAGATAATTGAATTCTCTTTCCGTGGTAGCTTGAATCAACTCAATCCGAGTTCGTATGACCGAGTTATGGCCAAAACAATGGACATGTGTCGGGAAGCTAGAACTTGAGTTTACTTCTTCATTTAAGCTTCATATCTTTGTGTATTCTTCCGTTTTTTTCCACGACACGTCTCATGAACCTATAATAGTAAATATAGTCTATTAAGTATCGAAAGTTCTTATTATTAACCAATAAATATATAAAAAAACATGGATAATGCATATAGAAATATGTATAAAATGAGCGTTATCAAATCCCTCCACACTTAAACTTTGCTTACCCTCAAGCAAATCTAAGAAAAGAAATTTAGAAATAGGATCATAGGTGACAAAAAAACCTACACTTAAACTTTGCTTCCCTCCAAGCAAATCTAAAAAAAAAAAATTAGAAACAAGGTCATAGGTGACAAAAATATGTTAAAATTTTTAAAATTAAAATAATATCAAAAATATTGTTTGGTGTTATTAATAAATAAACGCAAAAGGCGCAAACCACTCCACCCCTACCCCCCCCCCTCCCCCCCCACACTTAAGGGTTTGCTTGACCTCAAGAAAAATAAAGAAAAAAAATTAGATTTACAAAACAAACAGTAAATTATGAAAAGTATTTTTGGATTTTCATATGTAAAAGCAAAGATGTTTGACAATACCTAATGATCTTCAAGCTGTTATAACATGACTAACCACCTCACGAATAAGGAAAAGAATAATTCACTTAAACACTCGTATATGATGTAATAGAAGGTAAAAGAGAAATCACACTCAATAATTCATTAACTTACCATAGGCTTGTACAAGAAACAAAACTACACCGACGTGGCATAAGCATCGGGTATAAATATCAAAAGATGACTTTTATTCGGGTTATACTCTACAGGCTAAATGTTTATAAGGGTATGGATAAGGCATGAGAAATATATACTGAAAATGGTTTTATAGAATACATGTCGACAAGTCCAAGAAACCATGTTGCTAGCTACTAAACATACCACAAACCCGTGAGGTCATCGAACAACACAACCTCAAACTCGTACAAATGATATAACAATATGCCTCACAAGCAACCAATACATCAACTTTTATTCATACTTCATCACACATTTTTTTATTCTTTTTTTTCATTTTTTTCATATAGTTTTTATTCATTTTTTTTCCATTTTTTTTCTTTCTTTTTCTTCTTTTTTTTAACCCACCATTCACATTCAGACAACTAACAATTCCTCCACACTTGAGATAAGAATACACCATAAAAAATACGAAACATGAAGTCTCGACTCTTCAACTTTGTTGAAATGGCACAATACTTATAACAAAGTGCGAACAAACTATTAATAAAAAATCAACCAATCATACCAATCAACTAGCAACCAACAGTGGAGACTTGCGACAAGGGGTAAGGCTAGGCTAAATGTTATATATTTTTGTATTTTTTTAGATGAGAAAAATGAATAGAATGTCTCAGCGGGTTAAACTAGGGGTATCTAGCATTAAAGATGAGTGATACAGAAGGGTTTATATATAGGTGGTTAGCTAATCAGTGTAATTAGCTAAAAAATATATAATATGTTTAAATGGATGGGCTAATTTAGGGTTAAATCCTAAGGTGCCTCTTTATCACATAAAAAACCTTTATCATGCGAACTTGATCTCACTGCGGTCTCATAATGATTTCAAGCACAAGTTCTAGAATCAATAACTCACCGGCACACTCATAATCAAAGGAATTAAGCATAAAAGACGTATGCTATATACAGGCTCAAAATCCTTACATATTTACTAGAATGGTTATAAATGCGCAAGTAATGTCATCGATCCCGTGTCAGATCTGCTCTATCAATCAGGACACATCTCTAGTTTCAAAAACTTTATTTTATCTACTAAGTTGTATTCTAATATATTGATCTAAGTGGCAAAAGAAATTGAAAATAATAATAAATTTTTAGATTACCGAGGGCGAACAAAAGTTAGAAATTAATAATGAGTCTAATTTTTCAATTTATTTTCCTCCTACACCTAATTTGAGCAATATACGTATTTAGAAAATAAATTAAAAGTAGGAAAATAGGAAAAATAAATATAAAAGAAATGAGACTTCCCGGGGCTCATAAGTAATCGGTTGAATTCTAAAGGACATGGCACCAAACGGAGCGCCATCACACGCATGTGAATTCAACCACATATAATATAGTACCCCATATACATCACATTTACAAATGTAACACTTCATCCGACCATCGACCACTTGTTTATTAAATCTACAAAACAAACAAAACTACAAGAAACGTAAAATTCTAAAGCGCACTTTCGTAACCACCACGATTGCATTTAGCGTATGCAACAAGCCTTTACACCCTTTTATGGCCCGAGTGATGCGTTATAGTCTCGTGAGGGTTTCCAGTGAACAAACCCACAAAGTGCGATGAATTTCTTTTTGATTACAAAAATCTAGTAAGAAGCACAAAGGCCTTATGCGCGTCAAACTTATCAAACTGTAACTTTTTCGTTTTAAATATTTTTTATTTTACTCTTTAAATTTTTTATTTATTTATAATTTAGTAAAACGAGCACGCATAAAACATTACGAAATAAAAAATACCACAAGAAGAAAAATATAATTACTAGTATTCAAACATTCATAAACATTTACGAAAGCAAAAATAAAGGCGAAAAGAAAATGTTTTTGGATTTTAATATTTTAGGCAAACATGCATCAAACATGTAACTATTATATAAGGTACGAAAACTTATAACATCTTTAACAAAGACAATCACATACAAAGAAGAAAACAAAGTTCCAAAACTATAGTGAAATTACTAAATTACCCTTAACTATCAAAGCTGTGATTTTACTGGATTTTACCGGTTCACTATTTTTAACGTATCTATTAAACCGTGTATCCGAAAAGGCCGAAACGACTGCTCAAGTCTAAGTTTGTTCAGTACCTAGAACCTACATTATTACATATTTAGGTGTTGTTATACAAAATATTAGACTTATTATGAATTTAAATTCTGGTCTTAAATTTTGACTAGTTTTACCGTTTTGGCGATAACTCAATAATCAAAAACAGTTACGACCCCATCCAAATGGGACTAGAACTTAGGGACTTTCCCTCACAACCTCATCATATTGTGGAGGTCGGTGACAAGCCATAAATAGTTCCATTATAGTGACCAACAGCTACTACCCCAAAACACCAAAGTCCATAAAAACTTTTCATAATATCTCCCACAAGCTACTACCCCAAAACAGTCCAAAAAACTCTAACACAAACCCAATCCAATCATGGTTTCACTTCATCCAAAATTTGAAGAATGCCATACTAAATACTTCCACACATCAACAACCATCAAAATACAATAACATCCTGAAAAACATCGAATATGAATAACATTTTTAAGAGAGAAAAATGAGAAACAAAAAATAAAGCTTACAAGATAAAATAAAACTAGTGTAAAACACAATCAATTCCCTTCATTTTTCCTTCGAATTTTAAAATCAACAACACGAACATTAAACCCAAACCAACACAATATCAGGCCCAAATCTTCTTTTTACCAAACTCAATAAACATTTTCAAGCCCTAGAATAAAATTTTCGATAAACTCTTCAAGGAATCAAACAAACCAAAAAATCAAAATACAACTCAAACACAAATATCCTTTGCCATAACGCCATTAACTTAAGCTAGCTCCTACGTTTTTATCCACTGCTTTAGCCCCATAACTTATAAATAGAGGTTTATTGGTCTTTAAAATGTAGTCATGTATATAAGGAACAAGACTACACAAAAGTTTAAGTGATGGCTATGGAAAATTTTTTGATGGAATTGGGGTGTTTTGGATGGTGGAGGGTGGCACGGAAATTTTAGAGAGGAACAGGAGAGGATATTTTTTGTTATATGCACTATGTGAAACAAGGGTGGGTTAGTGGCTTTTATAGGTGCATAACATGCATTCTTGCAAGAAGCCAAAAGGAATAATGCGACATGGTATAAATCCATGTGGTTCTTTCTTGCCGCACCCATGGGTTTGATAAGGGGGAGAGTTATTAGTTTATTTTGGGTAAAATTTTAAGATAGGTGGGTAGTTTTGAGGCCAACGAGTGCTAGCATAAAAAATTTCGAGAGTTAAGGCGAAACTACGAAGCGAAAACGTATAAAATAAAAATGGAATTACATCATACGGGATACTTTTCTGCAATAATAATTTACGTAGGGTATGATGACAGATGTTAATTCTAAACACGGCTCAAGTTTAGCTAGAAACGACGAATTACTAATCGGGTAACTAGTAAAATGAAAACTTTTACTCAAAAGTAAAAATAAAAACGAAGTATGAATTTAAATATTGACCTTGAAAAATTTGAAATGTCATAGCATGCACCCCTTAAGAGAGCGTTGTCCCAGTGCTCAATTCACCTTGTCTACCCTTGGTTTACTCGTAAAGAAATGAGGATACTTGCTCTTGACTTGGTCTTCGCGCTCCCATGTGAACTCTGGTCCTTGTCGTGAATTCTAACGAACCTTGACTATGGGAATGCGACTCTGCTTGAGTTATTTCACATCGTGATCCATGATCTCTACTACCTTCTCGATAAAATATAGCTTGTTGACTAGTCGAATTTCATTTAGCGAAACGTCAAAGTTTTCCCCAGATAAACATTTCTTTCAATGCAGGGGCTAAAACTCCTGTCTTTAGATTATGTGTCAAAATATGTTCGAGGGGTTCATAAGACATTTAAACAAGGTAGCAATCAAATATTGAATAAATAATAGTAAATTCAGAAATGCCTGCAGTATGCGTGTAGGTACAGATTAGTTGTTATGAAAGTCCTTAATAAAAGAATTGAACATATGTACTGATGAGAGGGGAAACAAAAACCAAGAATTGATAAGTCATACCGATGATCAAGGAAGCATATATGGAGTAAGAATAATCAATTACACCAATAAACAATATAAATGAAGGAATCAAGGAAAAGTACATGTATCCAAAAGAAGTAGAGGGCAATGCAAAAAGATTAACCGAGTATAATAATTTGTGAACAAAGAATTCTAAAAAGGAGAGATTAAGTATTTTTATGAACAAAGCAGCAAACGGTCATTAATCATTGCAACTAAAGAATGAATAGATCATAAAAGAAAATGGTCATAGCATCGCGAGAGGAATAAATAAGAGTATATGAAGGAGCAATAAAGTATATCACGAGCATGTAAAATATGAATATGTTAACGGCTTAAGAAAGCACGTAAAAAAACATATGTACAAATGTAATAATGATAAAAAGAATAAATATGTAGAGAATGATTTGCCTAAACAATTTATAAAGCGAGGAAGTATGAAGAATCATTTATACAAACAATAAAATAAAGAAAGAATCAATTGATCTTAATATTGGTAGGATAGAGATAGGTGTCAAGAATACCAAATTACAACGGTCATAAAGAAATGAACGTAAAGAATTATGAAAGACTATAAAGAATCATTCGTGAAATTAACCGATGCAAATGAGAGAATTGATATCAATAGCTGAAAGAGGCACATATCAAAGAAGTGGTATATCAAGGATGTTAAACGAGATAGGGAAAATAATGGTATGAACAATTAATTAGTAAGGGTGTTAATACCAGGTACTAAAATCTGTACATATTAAGGATGTGGTGTATCAAGGATATTTAAAATAGGATATGAGGACTTAATTATACAAACAGTTAAATATTGAGGAGAGTGGACATATCCATACCAAAAGCAAACAATACGTCGAGGGTTTTCAAAGAAGTGTTTTTAAATAAAAGGTCTTCACTGACTATGATGGTCGAGATTCTCTTTTTGAAGTGGGGGCTACTAATTTTGTCATACCCAATGATGTTCTAGTCGAAAGACGTGACCTTCATTAGCGTGGTTTGTCACAAGGGTGTTTATGCGTGATTCGTTCTTGGCATCTCGACATATCAGATCCCGTTCTGTTCTACGTAAAAGAGCATGTCAGCCATACGTTGGGCTATAAGTCGCTTGATAGCTATTGAACTTTAGCAATTATCTTCTTGACGACATGATTCAATGTGGTGGGTTACATGATGACGTATGCATCTTAAAAGTACGAGGCGAGTGTTCAAACTCAGAGTTGGATAATCAATGGGATTGACAAACTATGATGAATTTCGATATTATTAAAAGAGATTTAAGTAAAGTCATAAGAAAGTTTTGGAGATCATCGTATCACTTACGATGTCTTGAGAAATGTCTAGAGATCATTGTGCAATCTCACAATGTCTTGAGGAAGGTTTAGTATTCATATAAACAACATGTATATAAAAATATACCAACGCTCGAGGGAGTAATCAAGAAATCAGGAAGTATACACACACGGATATCAGATATATCAAGGAGAGACTCTTGGTTGTGAAAATTAGTTACAGTCAAGGTTTCAAAAACGACCTAGTTCTCTATAACAAGTGCTCTGATACCAATCTGTAGCACCCCCAGATTTCAGAACGCAACGGAATACAACATGGGGTTCTACTTCATAGGCACAAAGTACTAGTTACGGAAAACGACCTCAAAAGAGACGTTCAAAATAAGTTTTCACATTTGACACATCAAAATATCAGAGTTTACAACAGGACCCAACAGTTTTCAAAATATCCTAACAGTTCCAACATGACATAAAGTTTAGTTGAAATTTTTGTCGACTGTAAAATTTAGAGAAACTCTTTTCAGCACGCAATGTTTTCAAAAGTTTAAGTTTTTCGAATGTTAGAAAATGTAGAGTCTCTATGTACATATCTGTGTGGCTTCTCTTCGAGCAATCTACCTGAAAGACCTGAGATAACATGTGAAAACGTCAACAATAATGTTGAGTGAATTCATAGGTTTTACTAAGTAAAGCAATGTAAATCAAAGAGTTTATAGTGTAAACAAGTAGAACACAAGCTTTTGTTCATCGAGTGACATTGCAACGCTTGCAAGTCAGGTAATAATATTATTGCATCGAGCTCATGACATCAAACGTTAACGAAATAATGTAAGATTTACCCATCGAAGGTATAATTGCCATCTACCTTAATTCTCAATACAATGAGTCCGTTCGACATGTACTCAAGTGAGCGCTACTCACCTGGACGGGGTTTGTCAAACCCAATAGATCTATTCACTTGTACTAGCGTTTACCATGTACGTAATTAAAGGTTCATAAAATTAGGGACTTTTCGGCAAAATGATACTCAATGTAAATAATTCACGTATTCGGGTCCAGCATACCATTAAATCACTTGTGTTCATTTTGTAAAACTAAATTCACGTATACGGGTCAAGCATACCCAATAAATAATTTGTGTTTAATTTTATAAAACGAAATTCATGTACACGGGTCAAGCATATCCAATAAATCATTTGTGTTCAATTTTGCAAAACTAGCATGTATCTCCCTCGCGGGGTTTATAAAGCATTTAAATAAGTCGAGGCTATGAACTTACCTTAAGCAACGAAATAAGTAAAGGAAACGAACTTCAGATTGAACGAGAAGTTCTAAGTACCACCTAAAAGATACGGCGTAACTTAGAATAATAAAATAGTATTCAATACGTAAAAATAAACAAGTGTTTATAAGATATGTTTTCGTAGAGAGTATGGCATTGCACAAAGATTTTTCAAAGTAAAGTTTACTCAAAATGTGATAACCAATCTGATCTAATATGAGATTAACATATTTTTAGTTTCACTCCTTATAACCATTTTTATAAAAGTCTATACTTACGTTTTTAAGTTTAAAACAATACGTTATTTCCAAATTATGCATTTACCCCAACTTCACAAGCTTCTAATTCCTAATCCGTAAATGATAAAAATACGAGGTTTTCGCTTACGAAAAGATTTTTGAGTTTACTTTCCAGGTATGTGGGCCCCACTATCCAAAATGTTCCAGAACCATAGTGAAATTACCAAATTACTCTTAACTATCAAAGCTGTGATTTTACTTGATTTTACCGCTTCACTATTTTTAACGTATCTCATAAACCGTGTATCCGCAAAGGCCGAAACGACCGCTCAAGTCTAAGTTAGTTCAGTACCTAGAACCTACTGTTTTACATATTTAGGTGTTGTTATACAAAGTTTTAGACTTATTATGAATTTAAATGCTGGTCTCAAATATTGACTAGTTTCGCCGTTTTGGCGATAACTCAATCATCAAAAATAGTTACGGACCCATCCAAACGGACACATGAACCTAAGACTTTCCTCTACAACCCGATCAAATTTCTCAGGTCTTCACAAGCTAAAACTATTTCATAATATCTCCCACAAGATACTGCCCCAAAACAGTCCTAAAAACTAATCCAATCCAATCATGGTTTCATTTCATCCAAAATTTATACAATGCCACACTAACTACTTCCACAAAATAATAACCATCAAAATACAATAATTTCTAGAAAAACATTGAATATGAACAACATTTTTAAGTAGGGCTGTAAACGAACTAAACGTTCAGTGAACAGTTCATAAACTGTTTGGCAAAAAGTTCGTTTTTGTTTGTTTATTTATTAAATGAACGAACATGAACAACATTTTATGTTCGTTTAGTTAAATGAATGAACATAAGCATAAGTCTTGTCCGTTTATTTATGTTCATGAACATCCGATTAATCGTTCGTTTATGTTCATATATATGTTTACGTTTGTGTATCGTATCTTTTTATTATATAGTTTTAAAAAGGCTTTAGTTAAACAAACACCACTTATAAAATACAATATTGCGTATATTTTTGCAAATTTTATGTTTATTTTTATACATTCATTTATATCCGTTCGTTTAGTGTCTTAATGAACGAACATGAACAACCTTATTTCTTAATAAACAAACACGAACAAGAAAATTCATTCCTTTAAGCGATCGTATCTGTCCGGATAAAATCAAATGAACAAACATGAACAAGGCTCCGTTCATGTTCATCTGGTTCTTTTACAACCCTCTTTTTAAGAGAGAAAAATGAGAAACAAAAAATGAAGCTTACAAGATAAAATGAAACTAGTGTAAAACACAATCAATTCCCTTCCTTTTTCCTCCAAATTTTCGAATCAACAACACCAACAATAAACCCAAACCAACACAATCTCAGCCCCAAATCTTCATTTTACCCAAATCAATAACCACTTTCAAGCCCTAGAATAAAATTTTGCGAGAAACTTTCAAGAACAACCAAACCAAAAATCAAAATACCAACTCAAAACCACAAATCTCCTTCTACCATAACACTACAACTCCAAGCAAATACAACTCTTTTTATCCCACCACTTCAGCCCCTAAACTCACTAAATAGATGATTTCTTGGTCTTTAAATGTAGCTCATGTTATAAGGAACAAGACTACACAAAAGCTTTAAGTGATTGCTATGGAAATTTTTTGATGAATCGAGTGTTTTAGATTATGGAGGGTGGCGGAAATTTTAGAGAGGAATAAGGGAGGAGTATTTTTGTTATCAAGCACTATGTGAAACAAGGGATGGGTTAGTGGCTTTGTTAGGTGCATTAAGTCATCTCATGCAAGAAGTGAAAGGAATAATGCCACATGGTTAAACCATGTGGATCCTTTCTTGCCGCCCCACTTGGGTGATGAGGGGAGAGTTATTAGTTTATTTTGGGTAGTTTTGAGGCCCACGAGTGCTAGCGTAAAATATTTCGATAGTTAAGGCGGAACCACAAAGCAAAAACATATAAAATAAAAATGGAATTACATCATACGGGATACTTTTCTGCAATAATAATTTACGTAGGGTATGATGACGGATGTTAATTCTAAACACGGCTCAAGTTTAGCTAGAAACGATGAATTACTAATTGGGTAAATAGTAAATAGTAAAACGAAAAACTTTTACTCAAAAGTAAAAATAAAAACGAAGTAATTTAAATATTGAACTTGAAAAACATGAAATGTCACAGCCTATACATTCAATACGCAGTATAGGCAGGGTTGGATACGCTGTATTGATGTTTAGGAAGACATAATCGATATAATAAATTAAAAACAGTTCGGGTTGTCTTCCGGCAAGCACTTTTCTTTACAGCAAAGTCTTTAAGTTAGACTTTCTTCAGCTTCTTTATTCACGTTGCTTCATCCCCGAGCTCAACAACCTCATCGTCATCCTTATCAATATTACCCTTGAAGTATTTTTTCAATCTTTAACCATTAACCTTGAAACTAAATCCGTTCTTATCAGTGATCTCCATAGCTCCGTAAGGGTAAACTGTCTTAACCACATTTGGACCATACCATTTTGATTTAAGCTTTCAAGGGTGCATCCTCAAACGGGAATTAAACAACAAAACTTTATCCCCTACCTTAAAATCTTTATCTCCTCGACGTTTAGAGTCGTGCCACCTCTTAGTCCTGTCTTTATAGATCCTATTATTTTTGTAAGCCTCATCTCTTAATTCAGCTAGTTCATTGAATATCATAAAATGATTTCCGGTGGCACCTATTAAATCCATATTACATTACTTCAATGCCCAATGTGCCTTGTGCTCGATTTCTACAGGCAAATGACATACCTTACCATAAACCATCCTAAAGGGAGTACACCCGGTTGGTGTCTTGTAGGCAGTCCTAAATGCCCCTAATGCATCGTTAAGTTTTTGTGACCAATCCTTTAGATTATATCTGACCGATCTTTCCAAGATTCATTTGATAGCCCTATTTGTCACTTTGGTTTGTCCATTGGATTGTAGGTGATATGCAGTTGATAGCTTGTGGGTCACACCGTATTTCTGTAGAGCCTTTTCGAGTTGAAAATTAAAAAAATGAGTTCCCCTGTCACTAATAAGGGCCTTAGGGACTCCGAACCTAGCAAATAGCCCCTTTAAAAACATAACTACAACACGTGCGTCATTTTTAGGAAGCGCTTGAGCTTCTATCCATTTAGGGACATGATCCACCGCTACCAATATCTACTTATTACCTCTTGAATAAGAAAATGGCCCCATAAAATCCAACCCCCAAACATCGAATACTTCACATACCTGAATGTTGTTTTGAGGCATCTCACTCCTTGATGATATATGCTTTGATCCCTGATAAGTGTAAAATACACATATCCG
Organism: Tanacetum coccineum; assembly: GCA_026074375.1. NCBI lineage: Eukaryota > Viridiplantae > Streptophyta > Magnoliopsida > Asterales > Asteraceae > Tanacetum > Tanacetum coccineum. The sequence continues at coordinate 21,250 of BQNB010105071.1, forward strand.
TTAACACCTTAAAAGGCCCAATTAAGCCCAAAATTGACTTAAAATAGCAAAGATATACTTGTTTTTGTGTTTTGTGTGTGCAGGTACGGATATATCAAAAATCACAAGAAAACAATAGTGACAATGTTTTAAGATTTCTAGTATTTCACTCCCTGTCTCACGTCGTCTAACTACATTATCTGCACATAATTTGAATGCATACAACTCATCCCAGAAATAGTTTTTCACTTGAGAGTAAAACCATTTTCTTCTTTCAGCTAACCATTTTGTAGGTACAACCTTTCTGACAATATATTTGATATAATCAGCTTACCATGGTTCACCATCATTAAATTATCCTTCCCCCCCACCCCCCCCCCCCCCCCCCCCCCCTGCTTCATTAAATGGACTCGTGTGAAACATCCGTGTAATTTTCGGAACTTCTAGATAATTATCTTACCCTTGTGACTATCGTGCCTGGCTTGACATATATGAACAATCATCTAAAACACGTTTCCATGTCTCGGACTCTAAAGCAATATGATGTGAATGTATATTCCAACAACTTTTTAGTATTTACCTAGACCTTGAAACAGCAGAAGAGGGCTAAAACAGCCTCGCAAAGTTTTGGAAAAACTGCACACGACGCGTACCGACCCAGAAATGATTAAAGATAATTTAATTATCAGTTTTATTAAATAAAAGTGTTAACTAAATTAGTTATCATTTATTCAAAAACGTTTGTTGATAACACGAATATACGGGTTAGAAATTTATTTTAATTTTACTTTCGGACCAGACATAACCGGGTTGACCGAATAAATAACAAATATTTTTATATAAATGTTATAAAAATATTTACGAAAGACTATCAAATGAATACTCATTTTTATCGGAAAAATGATTCCGAACGCAATGGCGCAAGTTTCGTATTTTAATTCATCCGTTAAGTGGCCTAAACGAGTCCTGAACCAATATTTTTATAAAAGGTCTCAATAAGATACACTTTTGTCCTTGTGAATATTTACATCAATTAACCGCACCAACTTTATAACACATTACACTTTCATTTTAAAGTTTCATATATATATATATAATATTATAAATATAATAATATATATATATATATATATATATATATATATATAAAATATATATATATATATTAAATAATATATATATATCTATTATTCACTTTACAATTTCATTTTAAACTTTTATATATAAATAAAAGTTTTATACATTTTATTCATTTTAACAAAAACATAAACACACTCTCATTACTCTCTCTCTCTCTCTCTTTTATCCGGCCAGCCGCGGGCCACCGCTCCGCTGCCGGCCACCACGCCGCCGCCGCCGAAAAACGTTTCCGGCGGACTTTTCTGGCCGAATCCAAAAAGGTTCCTCATCGTCCGATCTATCCGATCCCCTAGGCCACGCGACGTTTTCTTCGCCCTCCCCCTTTTCGATCGACGACAACCACCACCATAGGGGCGTTCGGTGTATAGTTTGCACCTAGGGTCCGTTTGGTGTTACTCGGTAACCAACCGGAAGGGGTGTTCGTTGGTGGTTATTTCATCCCTGAGACCACCACTATGGGTGGTGTTCGGTCATAACCACCGCCGCCACAGCCACACCCTGGCGGTGCCGGCTCGTGGTGGTTTGCATCCGGTTTAAGTAAACACAAAAGGGGTGGGTTCGGGTTTTACACCAACAGGGTGCGTTTGGGTCCGGGTAAAAACACCATAAGGGTGTTTGTCTCGGTGACAGCCCACCCGCAAGGGTGTTCGTTTCGGTGGCAGCCCACTCGAAAAGGGGTGTTCGGGTTGGGTTATAAAACGCAGCGGGTGCGTTTGGTTGTTAAAATGCGTAGGGTGCGTTTTGTTGCATTTGGTTTATATTAAAATAGCCGAGGGTATGTTTGGTTCCCGGTTTAACAACACAAGGTGTGTTTGTTCGGGCTATTAATACCAAAAGGGGTGCGTTTGGTAGTAGAAATAACATATAGGGTGCGTTTGGTTGCTCTATTCCGCACAAGGGTGCGTTTGGTTATAGTGAGCCGCACCAAGGGTGCGTTTGTTTGGCATTAAAACGACATAGGGTGAGTATGGTTGGCTGTAAAGCACCAAGGGGTGCATTTGGGATGGCAGAAACCACAAAAGGGGGGCTGTTTGGTTTATGACAGCCCAAAAAGGGTGTGTTTGGTTTTAATAAAACAGTCACAAGGGCGTTTGGATCTGGGTTTATGCAATAAGGGGAGGGGGCGTTTGGCTGGGTAAAACAACAATAAGGGTGTGTTTGGTTTAAGAGAGAGAGACACAAGTGACGCGTTTGGTTTAGCGAAACAACGAGGGTTCGTTTAGTTTATATAGCAAACCAACAAATAAATATATATAACGTAAGGTTTAATAAACATGAAACATGATATATATATTGGTGGTTTAAATTGGTTAAAT
>BQNB010105072.1:2852-23684 GCA_026074375.1 Tanacetum coccineum
AGAAGGCCAAACGTGAAATCTGAGCAAAATATATATATTCCTCAAAACTAGTTTAGTTCATGTATTTTTTTACGTCCTTTTCTTATTTTTATGTCTTTGGTAGATCTTTTTTATAACTTAGACCGATGGATGGAAGCTATTTTTAATTATTATATGTTATGAGTTATAGGAGAAAAAGCTAAAATGTAAGCATATTTTGCTATAACATCGTCGAATAACTCACTCGGTACATTATGTTGTTAAGGTATACTAATGGTTTTTAACACACAAGATATGTGTTCTCACAGACCAGCCAATTAGACAAGTACTTCTAAAACCTGAAACTCGGGACGATTAACAAAATGGGCAATTGAGCTTGGAGAACATGATCATATACAAACCACGCTCCGCGATTAAAGGACAAATACTTGCGAATTTTCTTGTAGAGTCGCCAAGAACCGAAGAGCGAGTAGAAAAATACGATTTTTTTCACCAAAAATCGCCTTATAATCACCCTTTTTGACATTTTAACTTGATTTCTCTTGCACAATTAGCTACCTTATGCCTAGATCTTGCTTAATAACATAAACATTCACACATCTAAGCACAAAAATTCGGGTTTGATTTTTTTCTTTTGACTTCTATTTGACCTACGAATTTGATCTTGTTGAACCACACGAATCAACCACGAATCCACACGTAGCTCTGATGCCAATTGTTGGATCCCGTTAACATTTCACTTCATACAATCAATCACGAAATGAGAACTAGATAGGAGAAAGAAAGAGTTGTTCTAGAGAGAGAGTTTAGAGAGAGAGAGGAGAGAAAAGAGAAAAGATATTTTTAGATATTTTGAACAACTAACTTTTCCAAGTGGAAAAGTTCCTTATATACCGCGACACTTAAAAGTGACGCGTATGATATTTAACTAGGACCCGGGCTCGGACTTTGCTTGGGATTAAACCCAAAACATATACAATATTAGATTATCTATTGAGCCCGATTCCCGATATTATCCTATTACAACATTAACTAATTAAAGACCGAAGCTCCATCGTAGAGTGACCGAACTTCCTTGTTCGACTCAATAAATTGAGGCTAACAGTTTAGATTCAGCTGAGTCACTAGGGTCTGGGCCTCCCTGTTTATCATCTTGTCCACCAGATTTAGTACCCAAGACCACTATGTTAGACACTTCTTCGCCTGAATTCTCTGTAGAAATCAGGAGTTCTTCTGTATCAGTCTCTACATCAGCAAGAGTAGCCTTTTCATCTTATGATGAATAGAAGGTCCAGTTGGTTCAGCGGTTATAGGTGTGCGTCTTTGAAAAATATATTGATCGGTTGTGCTCTTTTTCTTTGGAGTGTTAAGATCGAGAAGAGTGTGTGCAACCTGTTCTTCAATAACCTTCTCTTTCCCCTTACCCTCAACCTCTGGCAGTGGTTGACGTCTCCTAGAGTCGGGTTCTCTAAAGACTACTGGTGGAAGTAGACCCCGAGGTGCAGCGTGAACATCCTTTAAACTTTCTTTCATTGCCCTTTGTATATCAGCCTCTTCATCATCAAACCTAGGTTCATTCTCAGGAATACCTTCATCTACGAATTCATCTACCAATCTTAGAGAGCTGGTAGGATTGTGTTTTTTCGCAAGATTTAGCACTCAATGTGGATAATGTCTTTCAAGCTGATGATTGTAATGCTTTTGATTCTGATGTTGATGAGGCTCCCACTGCACATACTATGTTCATGGTAAATCTCTCATCAGCAGATCCTGTCTATGATGAATCCAGTCTGTCATATGATTCGAACATTCTATCTAAGGTACCAGATCATGACAATTATCAAGATGCTGCTTGTGAACATCATGAAGTACACGAGATGCATGATGGTGTACAACCAAACTACGTTGTTGACACACATTATGTGTTTACAGTCATAAGTAATTGTCTTCCGTATGATATTTGTATTTTTTAATTTTTGTAAATGGACAACGCAGTGCCAGTTGTACAAAGCAATGTATCTTATGTACGAAATGATGCATACATGATGATATTAAATGATATGCATGAATAGTCTGCCCAATATGTCTCTGTAACAACACATAACAATGTAGTTGATAAATCATTGACTGCTGAACTTGCGACATATAAGGAAGAAGTTGAATTGTATGAAAGACGGGCCAAGTTTGAATTAACAGAAAGAGAACAAAAGATTGATGAACAATTAAGAATAGTTATCGCTGACCGTAATTTTAAGGAAGAAAACTTGAAAAGGGAACTTCATTCTGTAAAACTGCAACTTACCTCTACCATTAACCATAACAAGTCAATGGTAGAGGAAGTTACGTCTTTGAAAAAGGATTTTAAACAGAAAGAAAATAAATACCTTGAAGAATTTTTGGATATGAAAGCTTTAAAAGAAAAGGTCGAGGATAGATTATTCAAACAAGACCAGTATCTTCAAACAATTCACATGTTATGTAAACCAAAACCTCATTATGATGAACAAAGGAAAGTAGCAATAGGCTACAAGAATCCCTTTTATCTGTCCAAAGCAAAGCAAGTTCAACCTGCTCTATATTTTGATCAGGAGATTGTCAAGCCCAACCATGCCCGTGTCTTAGTTCATGACTCAGAGGACACCCTAGAGATAGCTGAGACTACTAGAAAGCAAATGAATGAAAAAATAAAGACTAGATTGTTGAAAAAAGATAGGTAAGATTGCACCACATGATTACTCAAAAGAGAATTATTTAGCGACTTTCACACCACAAAAACAATTAACCCCTGAGCATATATTTTGGTCCAAGGATCTCATCAAGATGAAAGCAGAAGCTCTCAAAGAGCAGACCACAGCTTCAAGACCAATCAAAGAGTTGACGGTGTATCCTCCAAATACACCTGCAACATTTGTCCCCAGGGTGCTTCCAACAAAAAGTCAAGTGAAAATTAACATTTTTGCACTTATAAAACTTTTTTCAAAATTTGAAAAAACCTATAAAAAGAGAATTACACCAACAGGGCTCACTGAAGGGGAAATGGGTTTTAAACAAACCATTGAATGCTATCTCACCAAAGTCATTCCATTTTTCAAAACACTTAAATACCATTTTGAGGGTATTCAAAAGGCTCTCACTAAAGAAATTAAAGAAATGAAAGAAATTTTAAAGAGTTGGAAGCTGAGGTTGACCAAAATGTTATAAATAGGAAGCATGTGAGATGAAGCGAATGAAATCTTCTATTGCAAATGATAATTTAATGGTGATTGCCTGTCCAAACAAGTGTTTTATATGCAACGATTCTGACTTACTTATCTAAGATCAACTAACTGCAAGATGACCACCACTGTTGTTCAAGCACGTTATTTGGAACTTGAAGCGGAGCTTTCTAAATTATGTGATAAGGGTCAAAAAGATGATCATACTGAATTAGTAAAATGTTTTTCCAATCTTGAGGTAAATCACTTAAATTTACAGTTAAAGTATTAAAACCTTAAAGAACGTTTTGGAAACAACACATCTCCACCCGCTCAAGATGCTCCTGATTTTGACTCAGTCTTTGTAATCAAAAAAATGAAAGCTTCCATTCAAGGAAAGGTCAACGCCATCAAAAAATTAAGAACGCAAATCTCTCAATTAAAAGAGACCCGTAGTGAAGCAGACCGTACTCTTGATTTCAGGGCCTTAGATTTTTAGATCACTCAATTAACTGAAAAGGTCACCGTTCTTCAATAACAAAATGAGCTTTTTAGGGCTGAGAATGCAAAAATTAAGCAACATTACAAGGAATTGTATGATTCTATTAAGATCACGCATGCTAAACATATCGAACAAACAACTACCTTGCTAACTGAAAATGAGAATCTGAAAGCCTAAATACATGAAAATCTGAAATGCAGCACTATGGATTTTGTAAATCCAAGAGTTCTTACTCCTGGTAGGTATGCTAAAGATGTTGAACCAATTCCCCCTCACAATAGGAACAATAAGGAAGTTCATCTAGATTATCTCAAACATCTTAAGGAAAGTGTAGAAACCCTTCGTGAGATAGTAGAGGAAGCTAAGGTTGAAAGACTATTAGATAGAGCACTTGCATCTGCTTGCCTTTACACTAAACACTCTCAGGAACTATTAGAATATGTGATTGGCACTTGTCCGAAAGACTTCAATAAACAAGATAAAAAGCATGCTTCTACCCCTTTAACTAGAGAAAAGCAAGTCACTTTTGAGGACCAATGTGAAACGTCAAATAATAATGCATACAAACATGTAGAGAAACTCAACATTCAGAAGACTAATGTCCCTGTGATTCCTTCTACATGAGTAAACAGTTACACTAATGCTAGCGGATCACAGCCTAGGAGCAATACCAAGAAAAATAGGATCTCGCCGGCTAAAAGTGTCAACAAGAAGAAAGTAGATGAACACCCTAGGACCAATAAGTCTAGTTTAAAAATCATGAATTGTGTTGATTCTAGTATTAGCTCTAAGCGCACTGTAATTAATTCAAATTCTCATTCTGTTTGCCAGACATGTAACAAATGCTTAATTTTTGCAAATCATGATTTGTGTGTGGTTAATTATTTGCACTCTGTAAATGCATCCCCCTTTGTTAAAAATGTTATGCACAAAGTTAAGCAAGTTTGGAAACCTAAGCAAGTTAAGCAAGTGTGGAAAGCAACAGGAAAAGTGCTTACCAGTGTTGGTTATCAATGGAGGCCCACGGGAAGAATATTCACTTTAGGAGAACAGTGCCCTTTAACTAGGCTCACTAAATCCAAAGTAGTGCCTGGTAAGCAAACTAAAAGCGTTAGTACTAGTAAAACTTTGATAATTGAGAAATTAAGTCACACATCTCAGAAATCTTTAACCAGATACCAATGTAGAAACTAACAGTACTAGGTAGTTCTCGTTAGACCTCCCACTTTACCTAAGAATTAGGCAATTGCTGCCTCTATGCAATCTGCTATTGCTTATGCTAACCAACAGGAACCCAACCAAAATTGGAGATCTAACATTCCAAACTCTCTATCTTTTTCTGTTTTCAAATGCAGGTCGTACAGATCGTCCTTTGGTATTTGAACTCAGGCTGCTCAAAACATATGACGGGGGATTGCTCACGGCTTAGGAATTTTGTAAAAAAGTTCATCGAAACAGTTAGATTCAGGAATGGCCACTTTGTGTTATTATGGAGATTATGTGATTGGTGACAATATGATCTCTAGGGTATACTATGTGGAAGGACTGGGACATAATCTGTTTTCTATCGGACAATTTTGTGATTCTGATCTGGAAGTTGCATTCAGGAAGCATTCTTGTTATGTTCGAGATACAGATGGTGTTGAATTAATTAAAGGTTCTCGTGGTTCTAATTTGTACACTATCTCGGTTAAAGACATGATGAAGTCCTCCCCAATCTACTTGTTGTCCAAAGCCTCCAAGAACAAATCATGGTTATGGCATCGTCATTTAAACCACTTGAACTTCGGTACCGTCAATGACCTTGCAAGAAAGGATTTAGTAAGAGGCTTACCCGATATTAAAGTTTAAGAAAGATCATCTTTGCTTCGCATGTCAACTAGGAAAGAGCAAAAAACATACCCATACACCCAAAACTGAAAATACCAACTTGGAAGTTCTTAATACCCTTCATATGGATTTATGTAGACCGATACGAGTGCAAACAATTAATGGGAATAAATACATCTTAGTCATCGTTGATGATTATTCTAGTTTTACTTGGGTTAAGTTTTTGAGATCGAAATATGAAACCCCAGTGTTCTTCATCAAATTTTTGAAGCAAATACAAGTCGGTCTTAACAAAACTGTCAGATACATCCACACCGATAATGGCACAGAATTTATCAATCAAGAACTCCCCAGCAAAATGGCGTTGTCGAAAGATGGAACTGTACTCTTGTTGAGGCTGCTAGGACAATGCTGATATTTTCCAAGGCCTCGGTGTTTCTATGGGTAGAAGTTGTTGCTACTGCTTGTTACACCCAAAACCGATCCCTCATTCACACTCATCATAACAAAACCCCATATGAGTTGGTGCATGATAAGAAGCCTGATCTTACCTTTCTCTAAGTCTTTGGTGCTCTTTGTTACCCTACAAATGATAACGAGGATCTTGGAAAATTGCAACCAACAGCTGACATTGGAATTTTTGTTGGTTATGCACCAAGCAGGAAAGGTTATAGAATCTATAACATAAGAAACCGACGTATCTTGAAATATTCACGTCAATTCGATGAGATGTCCTGAGCCTAATGTCTTTCTTGTGCAACTCAGTACAGGACCCACACCTATGTTTTTGACACCTGGACAGATTAGTTTAGGGCTTGTACCCAATTCGGTCCTTGCAACATCTTATGTACCCCCAACAAATAATTAACTGGAGATTTTATTCCACCCAATGTTCGAGGAATACCTAGAACCTTCTTGTGTTGAAAGACCGGTTTCTCCTGCACTGCATTCCAATCCAGTCCAATTCATCTTGTACACCCCCCTTCTACTACCATTGATCATGATGCCCTTCTCAAGTCATTCACCGTCATCTTCGTCATTACAATCTCTAAGTTTACAACAAGGCGTTGCAGCTGGATCTACTAGCATTAAAGACAATCCTTTTGCTCCTGTTGACAATGATATAGGTGCTGATTCATATGAATATCATATAATCAAATATAAAACGCAGCGGAAAAGAACCTATCAACGGATCCATAGAGGCATATGATCAATTAAAGAAAAACAAGAAAAGTATTACCTTTGTAGCGTGATCGGTAGAATCAAATAACAACCTTCTCTTATATACAATCTATCCAAGAAACCAAGTGACCAAAGTAGATCACCTCTATGATGTATCCACACTACACTTCACCGTATACCTCTTGGATGCTAGTCCTTAAACTCGTAACCTTGGAATACACTATGAATAAACAAGATTCAAAGTGATAGATCAAGAAAACACAAAACCTACCAAGGTGTTATGTTTGAGCCGTGTATATATAGAGAGAAGGAAGGGGAGAGATTTTGGTAAGTTATAATCAAAATTAATGAGGAGTTAATCCCATATTTAATGACTAAAATTTTGACCAAATCATGAGAAGATATCAACAAATTTATAACATAAAATTGATCTTATCCCCTCCACTTAGTCCTCATTAGGCCGGCCCCTTTATTGGGCTAAATGGGATTTCTAGTTATTTTCCAAGTCTAATAAACTAAGTCTATTACTTATTTATTAGAGGCTCGATATTGATCCCGTGTTATATAGGTTATTTATATACCGTAAATACAATAAACACGGTATATAAAGTGGTACCTCAGTGTATATGTATGTGACCTCATAGGCTCACATGTGTCCATCCATATAATTAGTTATTATGACACAAGCATACTCTAACAGCTCCTACTTACGCACGTCATAATAATCAAGTAATTATACAAGCAAAGGTTAGTGCCTAGCAACATGCCAATGCCCCTAGAGACATATGAGGATAGTTTCTTAAACAACTCTTTAAATGGTTTAGGTATCAATCATCCTTTTGTTATAGATAATATGTTGAACATCTAACATGGATCATAAGTCATTCTAATGTTTAACAATTATGTTTCTCGATATAAACATTTAACTAGATTACCAAATCAATCAAGTATCATCTTAATTATATTTGGGTGCGGCCACACATACATTTGTTCAAATCATCGAGGGGCCCAGTAGTATCTTACTCCATAACATGTGGAGAAACAAATCCTATTTTGACTGCACGTTTCCGTTATGTGTTTCACATCCCTCCTAAAAATGGCCTTTATAGCAGCCTTCAACAGGTCAACGTTGAACCATATCAAAGATTGACATTCCACACACACAAAACCTACTTGCATCTCAAGTCTGAGGATGAGAGACATAACCACTTACAAGATTCACTATTGATGCCGATCCATGTTGTGAATACTCGTAGGTTGGGTCAGTCCAATGTTCATCCAATGAACAACATATGAGTTTAGCGGTATCATCCATTAATATCCATACCATATGAATATGACCAAAACACTCACATTTGCCTTATTTTAATGATACTCCAGTATCATTAACTGACAATGGACGATTTAGAACAAATAAATTATTCATGGATTTAAACATGCTAATATAGAACACAGTTGTATAAATGAAGACGATCATACCAGGTATATCAATTCATTGCTTAATTACAACGCTAAACATTTCCATATCCATAACTAAAAACAGATATACATGAGACTACTAGCAAGTCAAAGTTCAATGTTCCTAGCATGATAAACATGTTTGGTACAAGACATTAACTTTGTAAAAAGTACCAACTTAGTTGTCATCTAAGTGACCTTTGAGAACACTTGTTTCAAAAACTCACAACTAGTGAAGGTTTTGAATAATACGATAATTGTCATTTTGTATATGTGCGTTCAAGTGCTAATACAATAATACTAGCATCGCCATAACAATTTACATAGGTTGTTTGAAGTAAGCAAAACCACCTATATGAGACAGTTTTCTTAACAGCTTTCCAAACTGTAAAGTATTCTTATTCTTTAATGAATAGTGCAACAATGCTTTCAATCAAGCAGGTTTAGTCAGTAGTATTATCATTTAAGATGAAATCCTGCTATGACTAGGGTCGAGAATCATCTCAATCAAAATAAGCATTAGTGTATAAACTCTACACTAATCTCCTTATTAAAAATCCGTAAACTATGAACATTTATTTGGTCCTTTGCAGGCCTTTTAGATTGTTCCTTTAATAGTAGTCTAATGTGCATTCATGCAAGTGTTACAATTAGTCTAATACATATCATGACATACATGATTAAGCCTTTAGTTGAACTAAACGTTTTCATGCATGTGTTCAACTCATCAGGTGAGATAGAGCTTTGAGTCTTGCTCAATGATGTGTCATATTGTGTTAGACTTGTTAATCACGTATGTTTATCCTAGTAAACATTTTTTTCCAAGGTTGTATGTTTTATTTCGTATATCTCTTGATGGAAATATTATTTCAAACTAAGAATTAAAATCCAGCTTAGGTGAAATATCATTTCCAATATGTTGACAACATATGAGATATAAGAAAGACAAAACATAATGCTCCAACTAGCTTTAAGGTGTACTCAGGAGATCTCTTTGTTTCAATCAAACTTGAATTATTGATTTAAACTTAAGATTCCAGCTCATTTATGCATGCTCTAATCCACACATGGATTTTTACAGCTTGCACATTTTCTAAAGATAATTTGGATTCATAAGCCCTTTTGATTACACAACATCCTCGCAAAGGTAATCATTCAAGAAGGAGTTTTGACATACAATTGCCATATTTCATATTCATGAAATCAAGTGTGGTAATTAATATCTTTATTCATTTAATGCTTGCAAGGAAAAGAAGCTTTAATCATGGTCAATCGCTTGAGTATAACTAAAACCCTTATCACAAGGCGTGTGTTTAAATGTGTGTACATTTTTTTCCATATTAGTGTTCTCCTAGAATAACCAATTTGACGTCTTAGTCTTGCCGATAGTTAAAAGATCAATCAAATTCAAAAAATGATTTTCTTTTATGGACTACATCTTAACATTCATTATGTCATTTCCTAATGGCTAGTTCATTCAAAAGGTTGTGTAAGAAGAGACTTTCTCCAAAAACAGATGCTCCCACTTGCTTCGTGTAAGAGGAGACTTTGTCCAAATACACAGCAAGTTGAGTAACAATAAAATTATTTTCATTTGGGAGGTATAATATTTACTGACAGTTCTTGACTCTAGTTTGCTAATAACACGCTTAACATGATCTCAACAAAGTTAAAACTTTAGTTAAGACTTAATGGGAGTCTTCCCATTCCATAACCCGATGGTGTCTTAGTTACCTTCTTGATTGGAACCAGATTAAGTAAACACATGGCTTTACTCAATTTTGTTAACCTTGATAAGATTAGAGGTAGGGCAGTTTAAGTTATCAAAAATTGAACAATATCAACAGAGTTTGATTTTACACATTAGACATACCATAGCGATGTGGTATTCTATGAGTAATGGGATTGTGAGACAATATCATAATTCCTTAGATAACCTAATACCCTTTGGCTTACATACTTGCCAATTTGTTCAAACATAACGGTACTACAGTAATTTCAAGCCAATTGCATGCCATAACGTCGAAGTCTTAGAGATGTTCAAGGACTTTATGTACATGTCTTAACTAGAAGACATAGCACGTTAATTGCTAACATTACGTTATAAGTCTTTGAACATTTCAATGACTTCATGTACATGTCGTGACAAGGAGACATGACAAGTCAATTGCTTACTTTATAAGTCTTTGAACAGTTCAAGGACCTTATGTTTATGTCTTTACAAAAAGAAATAAACATATTAAATAAAGTATTATTGAACGCCGACTCTTGGTTTCAAGTTAATTACATACTTCTCATTGATGTCTTTATAAGAGGACACAATCATATTGGCTAAACCTTTTAGTGAATATGATGAAGTAGGTAGTCATTATTTCTTGACACTAGTTCTAAGTAGGGAAACATACATCAAGGTGTATAAGTCCTAGTAGAATATTAGCTTTCTTACCATGCGGCTAAGAAAGACCATAAGTCATATTGTTATGTGTTGTACCTTGCACACAATTACGATTTCTCCCACTTGTGCACGGCACAACATCAAGCATTTATACAAACAAGTGAGCATATTATAAGTCAGGTTACGATCCTGATACTAGTGGATTATGAGTCCACCACGCTTCTGAATGTTTTTATGAATAATATGACAATGTCACAGATACGATATGATTTAAGTCAAACTTAAATCACATTTGTATTACAAGTATATCTAGAACTATATTGTTTAATAAGCAATGGTGCATAAATATTGTATAGATAACTTTTCAAGCAGCGACATCAAAAAAGTGACAAGTTATCTAATAGAATAATATGCAATGATTCTTATAAAATTATGATGCTTCATTTGTAAAAAGTAATGTATTATTTCAAGACCAGCTAGAAATAAAATGAGTCACTTACAAGGTGATACTGAGTTTAGACAACATTACATGTGTGTCTATATCAGTAGTAAAATGTGTTGCTCCCACTGAATTTAGACAATATTACATGTGCGTCTATATCAATAGTAGAATGCATTGCTCCTATTGGATGAGACAACATTAAATGTGTGTCTATACCAATGAAGTGCAAGTCGCAATTTTATTTACTTTTCTACTCTTTGAATATCTGCACATTATCACTAATGTGAGCCTCACGGGCTTATAAACTTATACTTAGATATTCAAGGAAGTGTATCAAGTTTTAATATATATATATATGATGGACTAGCCATTAATGCTATTCTTTAACTTGAAAGTTTTGCATGCAATTCCTCCTTCTACATTACCTCAAGGATGTGTAGAATCTTAAGAAAAATATTGAGTTAAGGGAAACTACTAGAAAACATGCCTATTTAATTCTTTTCTCTTTCTCGCGTTTATTGAGATTTCCATTTCTAATTTAATTAAAACACAACCATGTCTTGACGCTTCAAAATGTATCATTTAGAGGCTAAAGAATACATGTTTCTCTAGTCCATCCCAATAAGATGTGCAACCATACTTTTACAACCACAAAAAACAATTTTTTCTCAAGTAAGTTATGCATTGAGTTTTATTAGGATTGGAAAATTCAAGCATTCCTATTATAGCTTTCTCATACAAGTAGAAAGGATAGGAATAAGTCTTTTCCTTACAAGGAAAGAATACTTAGTTTGTCTTCCTTTAACAAAGAAAGGAAACAAACTCTTGTTTACGGTTTGTGTTGCATAAATGTCATTAATAGAAATTACAAAGTTCAATTTAGTATTTTCGATAATTATCCTTTTAAAATTAACTACCCTTGTTTATAATATAAAACAATTAATTTTAACGAAAGGCTAAGATCCTCATTGAGGTTCCACCATCACATCAGTTGATCTGCTAGCAATGATAGATTCAATAGGTAGGTAACGTTTACCAATTGCAAAAAGCTGTGCAATTCTTAGACCATATGGGACTCATGACATTTGTAACCAAAGAAACAATGTCAAGCTGGCATGTTTAGTCCCATCCTTACCTCGAGCCAATGTCTCACCTGCTTAACTCGATTAAGTCATCCAATGCGAGAACATGTGAGAATATATCTAGGTCTCACGCATAGAGAATAATCACCTTGGGTTACACTTCACCTACGTCTCACGCAGAGTGACGAGCAAAGGCAAGTGTTCTCAACCAATTGGATGGCATGACTTAAATTTGACGGGTATTATTTTTTATGAATGATCAAAAAGTGTGTACGAGGAAGCATGCATTCATCCTGCATAGCACAAGTTAAAAAAACTATTTTTAACTTAATCTAAGACTTGTTTTTTATCATTTCTGTGTAGGCAAGAAGGTGTTATTTTCATGACTAATATAGGTATATAATATTAGTTTAACAAATACATAAATTAAATAACAATCAAACATTTATTTAGTGTTATTATATAAAACAAGTGTTTAGTTACAAATCATTATTTTAAACTTTAAACTAAATCAAGGGATTTCAGTTATTTTAAAAAAAATAGTTTGTTTTAATTTCGTTTTAATAAAAACATTTGCAAGTTATACATATTAAAAGCATAAATAAAAAGCAAACAAAACAAACAAAACCAAAGTATGCAAAGCCTCACCGATGAAGAAACCTAGTGCTTGGTTACGTGAGCCATCACAAATCCCAGAAGTCACTAAGGGTTTAATTAACACAACCACAAGGAATAAAAATAAGGCTTCCACATGCTCCAAGAACCATCATGAGCAAGTGAAACCCCAAATGAACTTGAAGCCCAAAACTGCCATAAAATTTCAGCTGACTTGACGGGCCTGAAACTCCTAGAATAATTCTTCCCAATCTGAGCTCCAGTTGAATAAATTGTAGCCCCATGAGTTGTGCTCCTGCTCCAAAAATTTTAGCCTCTAACTCCTTGTAGAACTCCGGGAAAACCACTTTTAGTGGAGGTAACACCAGCATCTCTGAATTTGACTTTATGCCTTTAACTTTTGCGCCATTCGAATCCAAAAATCGGTTACAATAATTTGATGATTAAATACATTTTTTCTATCATCTAACTACTATAAAGTGCCCAAACAATGGCTACAACAAGAAATAAAACCATGCAAAAGGAAGCCGAAACAATGGCAAAACCCAAAACTAAAATTAAATGCAACATCAAGCGAATCAAGTCACAAGTAGTCATGGTTTTCATCGGCTTTGCATACACAACATAATAATACCATAATATCATGTATTAACAAGGTTTTGGCTAAGTCCATGGCCAAACATGCATGTATTTTCCATGGAAACAAATGATTAACAAGAAATAAATTTCTTTAGCCAACGAATCGAATAAATAAATTGACTAGAATTAAAACCCCGATTGGTACGTGTAACCAATGGCTTAAAGATCACTTAGTACTGTATTAAAGACCTTATAATAACCATATTAATTCGGAAATTAATGCCCAAGGGGCTGATTTAAGACCGATTCAAGAATCGTTCCAAAACGCGCGATTTAGGCCCTTTTACACGTACCCGATAACAAAACCAATTAAAGTATGCATAACAAATGGATATGTGATCAAAATTACCAGATCATAAGACCCTATATGGGTCGACTTAATTTCAAAAAATAGGCCTTAGAGGCTGTTTTAAAATTATCCATTTGATTCCATTAAAAACACGCGTTTTTAGCCATTTTTACGCATACAAGATGATCATATGACATCATATGATGGATCATGATACCACTATAGGTGCTTATTCATATGAATATCATATAATCAAATATAAAACGCAGTGGAAAAGTACCTATCAATGGATCCATATAGTCATATGATCAATAAAAAAAACAAGAAAAGTAATACCTTTGTAGCGTGATTTGTAGAATCAAATAACAACCTTCTCTTGTACACGATCTATCCAAGAAACCAAGTGACCAAAGTAGATCACCTCTATGATGTATCCACACTACACTTCATCGTGTACCTCTTGGATGCTAGCCTTAAACCCATAACCTTGGAATACACTATGAATAAACAAGATTCAAAGTGATAGATCAAGAAAAACACAAAACCCTCTATAGGTGTTATGTTTGAGCCGTATGTATATAGAGAGAAGGAAGAGGAGAGATTTTGGAAAGTTATAATCAAAATTAATGAGGAGTTAATCCGATATTTATTGACTAAAATCTATTCTAAATCATGAGAAGATATCAATAAATTTATAACCTAAAATTAATCTTATCCCCTCCTCTTAGTACTCATTTGGCCGGCCCCTTTATTGGGCTAAATGGGATTTCCATTTATTTTCCATGTTCAATAACCTAAGTCCATTACTTAGTTATTAAAGCCCGATATTTATCTCCCGTTACGTAGGTTATTTATATACCGTAAATACAATAAACACGATATATAAAGTAGTACCTCAGTGTATATGTGTGTGACCCCATAGGCTCACATTTGTCCAGTCATATAATTATTTATTAAGACACGAGCATACTCCAACAAATAATCCCTTCGTAAACGTGTTTGCTCTAAAACCTAGTTTTGAAGCATCCTCATCCGGGAATGTTAGTTTAACAGAATCAACTCATGTCTCTCAACCACATCATCATCTCGAGAAATGGAGAAATGATTACCCGGTTGATAATGTCATTGGCAATCCCTCTTGATTGGTATCCACCAGAAAACAACTTGCAACAGATGCCTTGCGGTGCCTGTATAACTCTGTACTGTCAAAAGTTGAACCAAAGAACTTCAAATCTGCCATAACTGAAGATTGCTGGTTTCAAGCCATGCAAGATGAGATTTACGAATTTGATCCACTTCAAGTATGGGAATTAGTACCACGTCTAGACTGTGTCATGATTATAGCTCTCAAGTGTATTTACAAAGTTAAGCTTGATGAGTACGATGATGTTATGAAAAACAAGGATAGGTTGGTAGCCAAGGGTTATCGCCAAGAGGAGGGTATTGATTTTGAGGAATCCTTTGCACCGGTTGCACGCATCGAGGCTATAAGAATCTTCATCGCCAATGCTACCAGTAAGAACATGATCATCTATCAAATGGATGTCAAGACAACATTCCTTAATGGTGAGCTAAAGGAAGAAGTATATGTTTGTCAACCAAAGGGTTTTGTTGATCCAGACCATCTGACACATGTTTATTGTCTGAAGAAGGCTCTGTATGGTTTAAAGCAGGCTCCTCGGGCATGGTATGACACTCTGTCATGTTTTCTTCTTGACAACAAGTTTTCCAAGGGTGCAGTTGACCTGATATTATTCACTCGGAAAACAGGCAAACATATTCTTCTTGTTCAAATATGTGTAGATGATATCATATTTGCCTCGACCGACCCTAAAGCATGTGACATATTTTCCAATGAGATGATTTCTAAATTCCAAATGTCAATGATGGGACAAATGTCTTTTTTCCTAGGATTACAAGTTTCTTAAAATCCCGAAGGCATTTGATCAATTAAAATTTGCTCTAGAAATCTTAAAGAAATTTGGGATGGATTCGTATGACCCTGTTGATACACCCATGGTAGATCAACTCAAACTAGATGAGGACCCCTTAGGGATTCCAGTTGACCAGACTCGGTTTCGTAGTATGGTCGGCTCCTTAATGTACCTCACTGCTAGCAGACCTGACCTTGTATTTGCTGTATGCATGTGTGCTAGGTATCAGGCATCGCCTACCAAAAAGCACCTTGAAGCACTTAAATGGGTCTTTTGGTATCTCAGAGGAACCATTAATTAGGGACTTTGGTATCCGAAAGACACCGCTATGGCACTAACGGCCTATGCAGATGCAGACCATGCAGGTTGTCAAGATACACGAAGAAGTACGTCAGGAAGTGCTTAGTTCCTTGGAGATAAATTAGTCAGTTGGTCATCAAAGAAACAGAAGAGCACTGCGATCTCAACCACAGAGGCTGAATACATTGCCATGTCTGGATGTTGTGCTCAGATACTTTGGATGAGGTCACAGCTTATAGAATACGGTTTTGCATTCAATAAAATTCCCCTGTATTGTGATAACCGTAGTGCCATTGCTCTTTTTTGTAACAATGTCCAACACTCATGGTCTAAGCACATTGACATACGTCACCACTTCATTCGCGAGAAGGTTGAGAAAGGCGTGGTTGAATTGTACTTCGTGACTATGGATTATCAGCTTGCGGACATATTCACCAAGGCATTTCCAAGAGAGCGGTTCAAATTTCCACTCCCGCGTCTTGGTATGAAGAGTACGACTCCGAAAACCCTTAAAAGTCTTCAAGAAGGAGAAGATGAGTAAAAGATGGTCTTCCTATATCCTATGTATATTTGTATATAATTAAACACAAAAACAAAATACAAAAATATAAAACCTACAAAAACCATTAAAAATTAGAAAAATAGAAAATACGAAAAATATTTTTCAAGACATGTCTTCTGTAAATCGATAACATTTACAGACCTAGAAATGTCATTCAATAATGATAGGGGTGTTTAAATGAAGTTCGAGTGGAAGTTCAAACTGTTTTAAAACATGTCTTAATGGCTTGCAGTTATTTCCGACTGCAACCCGCTTTTCAATTTGAGGAAAGTATGTCGCCAAAAAGACATCTATTCCTAACAACGGGTAATTCATTTTTCCCGAGCACGGATTACTTAATATTCGTGCATCCAAGGATTAATGTACGTTTCAGTACGTTTTTCCTCTTTCGGAAGAGAAGTCTTCCTTTTATAACCAAATAATTTTCTTCTTAATTGATTCATCAAAAATTATTTGTGTTAATCACGGTGGTAAAGTGTTGTTGGAAATTCATCAATTTAGGTTTTTCAAAATAAACTTTTCAACTCAAACAACGACTACAACTCTTTTAATAGAAAACGAGGCATTGTTTGAGGAGGAGAGTGATTTCAAGTTTATGACATCAAACGGGTTTCTAGATCACATCATACAATTAATGGAAAAGGTTTTGTAGTAATACAGGGTTATAATTTGAGGGGGAGTTAATTATTTTTAACTCAAAGGGCCAAAATTATCATTAGTTAAAGAGTTTAGGGACTTATGTACAATTGTTTTCTAGCTCTATTAAACTACAAGGACTGAATCTGCCAATCTTAAAACTTGTTTATCCTAGAAAACCTTTTAACCGAGAATTAAGAGTGTTAGAAACCTAAGGGACCAAAACATCCATTTCTAAAACCCTTGTTATAAAAGGGTGGCGGTTTGACATTTTGTTCAAACCTTCATTTATCAGTCAAACATAACACACACACACCCACACGCAAACCGCCACCAAGTCGCCACATTTGATTCTTTGATTTCCTGTGAATTCTGTGCTAAGGTAACTCGAAATCTTCATTCTATACCATTAGATAATGCATTAGGTGAAAGTAAATCATCAAAAACACATTAAAAGGAGAATAATTTCTAGATTCGACCTAGGTTTGTTCTCAAAAATTCAATGTTGTATGTAATTGTGAACTGATTAGAGGGTTAGGTACGGATTTAGGTGGTGATTACTCGATCATGATTTGATTAACTTTAATCAATTACATTTGTGTGATTTGAATAATCTTGTATGCGTTTTTGATCGAAATAAGTATGTGTGTTTGAAGATGTGTTTTTGTTTCTGGGATTTGATCATGAGGGCTAGTTGTTGATGATTTGTTGTTCACTTGAGATCCTCTAACACTAAGTAGGCCAAATTGATGATTTTCGATAGAAGTTTGACTTTGAAAAGTCAATAGTGGTTTGCTGTTGTTGTAATCGGTTTTGTATTGCGCTATGTGTTAGTATGAAGGTTTATTAGAGTA
This sequence comes from Tanacetum coccineum, assembly GCA_026074375.1. Taxonomy (NCBI): domain Eukaryota; kingdom Viridiplantae; phylum Streptophyta; class Magnoliopsida; order Asterales; family Asteraceae; genus Tanacetum; species Tanacetum coccineum. Next base: position 20,746 of record BQNB010105072.1, read on the forward strand.
GTAAAACATGGGTACATGAACCTTTAAGGCTTTAAGAGAATGTCGTTGCCTAAATGATTAAGTTTGGCTCGAATGGTATGTAATCTGATTGATTGGCTTGCCGTTGTTGATTGCTTAGATGTATAATTAGATCTAGAATGCCTTGGTTGTTGTATGGAATTGACTGATTGAAAGAAAATTGAATTAATATTTAGTCTTCTTGATAGCGGTTTGACTGTTCTTGATAGCAAGGTGGCAAATATTCTAGATAACGGTTTGGTTAGGTTGCCTGATAGCGGTTTGGTCTGTTGTGCTTGATAGCGGTTTGTTATGTTTTGCCTGATAGCGATTTGATAAAATTGATTATTTTATGTTGAGCAGGCAAACCGCTACGAGGTAGCGGTTTGATGAAGATTATTTTTATTAGTAAAATAATCCAAACCGCTATTTTGAATTTTTCATAACTGGTAGTGGTTTGATATATTTATTAAAATAATGATAGCGGTTTGGAGACGGCGGTTTAATTTAATCAAATAAAATATTGATAGCGGTTTGGTTATAGCGGTTTGATTAAAATGAATATAAAATCCGTAGCTGTTTGGTCGTGGCGGTTTGATCATTCCGCTACATAGCGGTTTGATCATTTCCCTACATAGCGGTCTGATCATTCCTCTTCACATCGGTTTGATTAACTCTCCTCACAGCGGTTTGGTGTCAAGTGGGTAGCGGTTTTGTCCAGAATCTCAAAGTTTTGGCTCATTAGTCCTAATACCCTTTCAAGGCCCAATCCAAAGGCACAATTACCTCATTAACACCCATTCGAGACTTGTTAACTTGAATGTGTTCATCAGATATCCTTGTCCAACGTCGACTTAATCTCACCATAATCAATCGAAGCATGTCAATGTTCTCATCTAACATCAAAATATATGTCATGTCTGCCTGTCTTTGTTGATATCCTTGTGCAGACAAAATGGCTAATGAGAATGTTCCCGCTCCTGCTCCCACAAGATTTGATGATCAGATACTTCCATTTGCTGCATGGGTGCCCATTGGAAAGAGCAACTATGTTTTGGATCTTTAAAAGAAGCAAAAGAATCCAGTCTTTCAGATCTCTATGGATATTCTACAAAACACAAACTTCTTTAGGGCATTCACTGTTAAGAATTAAACACTTCAGAGTTAGTACTGCCAAGCCAACAGTTAGTACTGTTAGAAGAAAATAGTTAGTACTGCTCAAGCTTACAACTGCCAGTACTAAATCAGTCAGTTAATACTGCTAGAGTAAGTTAGTATTGTCTGTACTAACTTAAGACTATTGAAGAACTTACTACTGCTGGTTGATAGATTACTACGCTTGGTTCAAGATGGTCTAAAAACTAACTGTTGGTGAGAAAGTTAATGCTGCTGAAAGTCTTCTTGTTGTTTCAATGAAGTTAATCTAAAACCTGAAGTTAATGCTGAATTAGTCCAACAGAAGACAAAGAATAATATGATAAAAGAGAGTAATCTGAAGTTAGTACTGCTACCACAAAGGTTAATACTGCCAGTACTGAAATTAGTACTACTAGCTTTAGTGATGCCACAATATATGCCTTTCTATCCACTCAACCAAAAAGGTCTCAATTAGTTCATGAAGACCTTGAGCAACTTCATGATGATGATTTGGAAGAAATGGATTTAAAGTGGAACATGGCACTACTAAGCATGAGGGCAAGAAAGTTCTATCAGAGAACTGGAAGGAAAATCATCATTGATGGAAGCAACACTGCTGGATATGATAAATCAAAGGTAGAATGTTTTAACTGCCATAGAATGGGACATTTTGCCAGAGAATGCAGAAAAGAAGCACCTAGGAGTAAAGACAACAAAATGTGGAATCAATTGGGAAGGCGACTAAGCGCAGAGATGCAGTAGAGAGTGATTGAAGTATGGATTTATGGAGGAGGGAAAGCAATGTGTTTTTCTAAAGATGTGGTGGTGCGTGAGGGGGATGGTTGAGTTATGGTAGTACATGGCAGAGTGGAAGAAATTCTAGGCAAGACATGGCTCTCATGTCGTGTGGGCTCGATACAGGGGAAGCCTGAGGTAACAAATGATAAATCTTGTTCTAAATCTTGTCTAAAAAACTATGAAGCTCTAAAGAAACAGTATGATGATTTGCTTGTTAAATTAGATGATACTGGTTTTAAAGCAGCTACATACAAAAGAGGTTTAGCAACTTTAGAAGATCAAATTGTTAAATATAGAGAACATGAAGTTCGTTTCTCTGAGGAAATTGCTCTACTTAAAAGAAGTGTAGGTCACAAAGAATATCAGATGGGATTACTTAGGGATGAACTTGAAAAGGTTAAACAAGAAAAGGAGGGGTTTGATTTTAAGATCGCAAAGTTTGATAAATCTGCTAAAGACTTAAATGAAATGTTAGAAAGTCAGATAACTGACAAAAGCAAGAAAGGAGTAGGTTATCATGTTGTCCCCTCACCTCATCCTTTGATTCTTAATAGACCAACACCTTTAGACTTATCTTATTCAGGTCTTGAAGAATTTAAAGAACCTGAGGTAAATGAGTATGGTCCTAGGGATTCTAGTTTCAAGCCTACCATTGGTTGTGATAAAGAGTCAGATAATTCTAAGGAGAATACTGATGACTCTTTGGAACAACATCAAATAACTGACACTGAAACTAGCTCTGTTAAGTCATCACTTAAGGTAGACAAAGATTGGAAAGAAAAGTTTTTCTATCCTGCTAATCATGTTAGGGAAGTAGAACCTAAGAAAGTTAGAGAGAATAATGATGCTCCAATTATTGAAGATTGGGTGTCAGATGATGAGGATGATGATGAGCCTAACCCTAAGGTTGAAAAGAAAACTGTTATACCTAATTATAACAAGAAGGATAATGACTACTATTCTAAAACCTCTCATTTCAGTGCACATAAGCATATGGCTCCAAGAGC